>KN482326.1:21274-32652 GCA_000787095.1 Periophthalmodon schlosseri | reverse complement strand
ACGCAGGATTGCCCTGATTACAGCCAGCAAGTGTTTCTGACGACAAACACATGTCTGCAGGGTCAAGGGGAGAAGTGTAGGAGAGGAGAGGAAGAGAGAGGAGGAGAGAGGGGGGAAAGGGAGAAGAGTGTAGGTGAGGAGACAGGAGGATTGATGGGTATGAGGGAGAGGAGTGCAGGAGAAGAGGAGGGGTAGAGGAGGAGAGGGGGATGAGTGAGGGGAGTGTAGATGAGGACAGGAGAAGAGAATGGAGAGGAGAAAGGAGAGAGGAAAGAAATAAGGGCAGAGAGGGGTGAGGGAGAGGAGTATAGGAGAGGAAGAAGAGTATAGGAGAGGAGAAAGGGGAGATATAATAAGAAAGGGAGTGATAAGAGGAAAGGAGGAGAGAGGGGGTGAGGGAGAGGAGTTTAGGAGAGGAAAGGAGTAGAGAAAGGGGGTGAGTGGAGGAGAGAAGAGGAGGAGAGAGGGGGTGAGGGGAGGAGTGTAGGAGTGGCGAGGAAGAGAGGGGGATAAGAGAGAGGAGGGAGAGGGGGATGATGGAGAAGAATGGAGGAGAGAAGGAGAAAAGAGGATGAGGGAGAGGAGGAGTGTAGGAGAGGAGAGAGGGGGATGAGGGAGTAGAGTGTCTGAGAGGAGAAAGGAGGGAGAGAAGAGATAAGGGGAGAGAGGAGTTGAGAAGGAGATGGGGGAGAGGAGTGTAGGAGAGGAGGAGAGAGGGTGAGGAGTGTAGGAGAGGAGAGAGGGTAGAGATAAAGGGTGAGAGAAGAGGAGGAGAGATGGGTATGAAGGAGAGGACTGTGGGAGAAGAGGAGAGGTTGAGTAGTGTAGGTGAGGAGAAAGGAGGTGAGAGGGGGATGAGGGAGAAGAGTGTGGGGGAGGAGAAGGAGAGTGAGGGGGTGAGGGAAAAGAGTAGGAGGAGTGGAAAGAGAGGGATGAGTGGAGGAGAGGTGAGAGAGAATGAGGGGGAAGAGTGGAGGAGAGGAGAGAGAAAATGAGGGGGATGAGTGGAGGAGAGGACAGGAGTACAGAGATAGGAGTTGAGGGGAACGAGTAGGAGAGGAGAGAGGGATGAGAGAGAGGAGTGTAGGAGGAGAAGAGGAGTGTTGAAGAAGAGAGGTAGAGGGGAGTAGGAGAGGAGAAGTAGAGGAGTGTGGGAGAGGTAAAAGAGTGTAGGAGAGGCAGAGGAGTGGAGGAGAGGTAGACTAGTGTAGGAAAGGTGGAGGAGTGGAGGAGAGGTAGAGGAGTGTGGGAGAGGTAGAATATTGTAGGAAAGGTAGAGGAGTGTAGGAGAGGAGGCAAGGGAGAAGAGTGTATGAGAGGAGAGAGGAGGAGAATGGCGGATGAGGGGGGATGAAGTGTAGGAGACGGGGATAAAAGGACGAGAGCGGGGAATGAGGGAAAAGAGTGTAGGAGAAGGAGAGGAGAGAGAGGGATGAGGGAAAAGAGTGTAGGTAAGAAGAGAGAAGAGAGAGGGATGAGGGAGGAAAGTGTAGAAGAGGAGAAAGAGAGAGGGATGAGGAAGTTGTGTAGAAGAGGAGAAAGGAGAGAGGGCAGAGATAAGAGGAGAGTGGGTGATTAGAGAGAAGAGGAGTGTAGGAGAGCCACAAGAGGAAGGAGTGTAGGAGAAGAGGAGAGATTTGTACATTAGAGACTAAACAATCTCTAAACAGCACAGATACCTGGAGTTGTGTTTTGTTTCATTCACACATGTTTAACACACAAACCCTGCTTATTTAGTTCTTCTCTCAAACTGAAAACTCTGTTCCACCTTGTGATGTCATGTGGTAATACAATATAATGTGGTAGGTAGTGCTTCATTGTGTTTTCAAACTCCACACACCTTCACTAGAATCATTTGGATAATTTCAGCCCCGGAATGTCCATTCTCTACTGAAAAGTAGCTGTTAACTTGAAAACTATCGGTTTGGAACAGAGCAATTTGAGCTTTGGAGATGTAGACAGACTAATAACAAAGGGTTACTCAAACATGTGTGAATGAAACAAAACACAACTGCAGGTATGTTTTTGATGAGGGAACAGCATTGTAATACATGACATAAAGCTCACAAGAATGAATTTGTGTAATATAGGACCTTTAAAGTATATCAGTTAAGGGGCTGTTGGATTGTTTGAAATGAGCTGTTTGTTTTTACCAGGAGTTAGCTAGAGCTGACTATGGACCTGAGATGCTGCAGACTTTTTATATCACATGTAGCAGAAGATCTTCTGAAGTAAATACTTTCTCATCATCAACTGAAACAAATGAGCAGAGTAAAGAGTGAGGCTTAGGAGAGGCTTTCCTGTTGTGCTCATCTGGCTCCTCCTGGAGGCTGCTGTGATGCTGCAGGACTCAGACGTCTCAGATAAAAGTCATGGTCATTGATGCCATGATACTGAAGTCCAGCCAAAGTCTACCTAAAAGAAAGTCATTCACTGCTGCGAGTGACAGGCAGGGAGAGGCAAAGTGCATAGTTTATCAGCATAAAGTTACTCTGTTTGTTGTGAAAGGTAGGATTTACAAAGCAAAACAAACTCTTCCACTCAAACTGTGGCTACACCCAATGGGGTATAAAGGCTGGAAAGATCATCACCATGGTAACCTATAGTCACAAACATCTGGCTCCAGCAGACAAGTTCTGACTGGAGAATTCATGCAAACTAATTGATACTTTGCACGGACATCACGCTGAGGGTGTTCTACATGTATGTCTATGGCAGAATATCTCATAGTTACCATGGAGAAACAAGGCAAACATTAGCAAACACAGCCAAAAAAGTTTTAAGATTGTCTGAAATAGGAATACAAAATACAAACTGGATTTAAACAACACATTTTCAGGAGCTTGTGATCAAAAAATAGAAACATAGTTTTGGCTAATGCTATTGGCTAATGCTACCTAGCTTGTGACTATAAGTTACATTTTATGTGCAAGAGACTTGTTTACAGCGCAAATCATCTCACCTGTTGCAATTCCAGCTAAACGAGTTCTTTCTGGTCAGATTGTGTTAAAACAAAGCCTCAGATAGAGCAGTGCCTACAGTTAGCATCACACCCCCAGGGAATGTTGATCAATAAGGAGTTGGACTTTTTAATTAGAATTTTCTCCTAAATATTTTCATAATTGGACTTTTCATATTTGTACTTGATCTAATACTTTATCTTCTTTTATAGCAGTAGATGTGAGGTAAACAGATTAATGGTCAATGGTTGTGTCCATTCATAAAATATAGACCAGTGCAGTGTTTTAGGTGAATATTCATTTTTATAATTCGTAAGAAAATATCCTGACGGAGACAGTTAGAGTTCTGCATTATTAAGACACAAATACATCATTATACATCCATTTATCCTCATCAGGAACATAGCTGGAGTTGTGTTTTGTTTCATTCCCAAACTTTGTGATGTCATTAAGTGGTAATACACGAAGTGTAACATGGTGTTTTGTTTCATTCCCAAACTTTGTGATGTCATTAAGTGGTAATACACGAAGTGTTACACTGTGTTTTTAAACTCCATACACCTTCACTAGAATCATTTAGATAATTTCAACTCTGGAATTTCCAATCTCTACTGTACAAAAGGTAAAAGGTAGCTGTTAACATGAAAACTACTACTACATGACATCACAAGGTGGAACAGTACATTTTGAGCTTTGGAGATGTAGACAGACAAACATGTATGAATGAAACAAAACACAACTTCAGGTTTGTTTTTGAGGAGATAACAGCATTCTAACATGGCTTAAAGCTCCCAAGAGACAATTGTGTGTAATATAGGACCTTTAATAACCTTTCATCACTGTCGGAAGCTAAGGTCAAGTGATAATTACACAACAACAACAAAATAGTTTAGCTTCACCACAGTGCAATAAAGGCAACATTATATCATAGATACTGCATACCTGGTTTGGGAATGGTTCAGTCCTGGTTCAGTCTTGGTTTATACTTTAATCCCAGTAAAATGACAGCAGTGTTGTAGCCATCTTTCCACACAGACTGGAGAGTAAACTTTTCAGCACCATGGACAGCGCCCCACACTTTAGCACTACACCTGCACAGGCCTGGCCCGGGCTCTCCCTGCTGTGGCTCTGAACTCCTCAGCTGGTCTCTATATCCCACAGGTTTCATTATTCAGTTCAGTTCTTGTACTTGTTTATCTTTTTTTATTTTATTTTTTTTAGAGTCAATGTATCCTCCTCTGAGTTAGTCCTTGTTTAGAGCATTTGAAGCAATGGTGTATGGTGCAGTTGTACTGTATTTTACACCTGATGTAGCTCTTGTTTAGACTTTTTTTCTAATATATATTTAACATTTTGAGTGCCTTAATATGTGCATAGCAACTCTGATATTTCCCAAATGTGGGATAAATTATTATTATTAATTATCTTACTGGACATAATTAATTTGTGGGGTTCAGTTAAAGCAGACCTATTACGCAAAATTGACTTTTTAAAGCTTTTAACCATGTTATAGTTGTTTCCTTCCTATAGTTGTATTTGGAGTGATTCGTGCTTGTTAGCAATCTTTAATTGATTATTTTCAAGATGCCATTTTGATGCCATCAACTCCCGTTTTACACAGGTCTCACAGATTATAACTATATAGTAGACACAAGCACAACAGGTCTTCTTTAATAGTTAATTTGTGCAGTTCTGGTTTCATCAGATCAGAGAGAAATTACTTCTGAAACACCATGAAGCACACTACACACTGAAACAACAAGCGCTGCTGCTCCTTATCCCCCCAGGTGGAGGCGGAAACGCACCCACTAAACCGTCAAACAAAACGAAGAAAAGAACTGTTCTGGCGCATGCGCAGTGCTTCTGTCTGTGCACACTGCTGCTAATGCTAAGCTAACACTACAGCCCGTCCCTCCGCAGCGTCCACCATGGTCCAACATGTCCCCGGCACCACCACATCTCTGTGCGCCGTGCCTAATGGACCTTTCACCTACGCACTGATTTAACATGAACCGAATCAAAGTGCACAGTTAGTGAGTCCGTTTCACTGGTCACGGAAGTGCAGAGCGAGCTGCGGTTAGCCTG
The DNA here is from genome assembly GCA_000787095.1 of Periophthalmodon schlosseri. Classification (NCBI taxonomy): domain Eukaryota; kingdom Metazoa; phylum Chordata; class Actinopteri; order Gobiiformes; family Gobiidae; genus Periophthalmodon; species Periophthalmodon schlosseri. Next base: position 27,607 of record KN482326.1, on the reverse strand, counting down.
TGAAGCTAACTGACGCTAGCCCCGTGAACATGGCGATTGTGTCTGGCTCGTGCGGCAGAGTGAGCGGTGCCGCAAACGGACCCTCTGTCCCGGGCGCAGGCTCCGTGTCTGGAGTGCCCTCTCAGCCCATGGTGGTGGTGTGGGAGTGGCAGGACGATCAAGGTTTCTGGCGGCCCTACAGCGGACAGGTCAGCGCCTACATCGAGCGCTGTCTCTTCCCTCGGGGACAGAGGTTAGCGGGAGCCGGCCTCACGAGCATCTGCCTGGGACACTCCGACCCGAGCCTGTCGCAGTACCTCATAGACATCCCGGGCTTGAAGCAGTTTCGGCAGGACACAGGTGAAGTGTGATTTTGTTTGCAGTCTAATCCCCGCGAGCAGCGGAGGCCCTGCTCCATCCGAGCACGTCACGGTCATCAGTTTATCGTTGAATACGCTGTAGTCTAAAATGTCATTGAGGTGGAGGGCACATTTCTACTCTATAGTAGGTTGTGCTGGGTAAGTGAAAAGATGCAGTGTCCTCTATTAATGGTTAACACTTAATTACTGGATGTAAAAGTGTATTGTGAGCTGCTGCATGTAATATTGTGCTCTGTTTGAATAGTGAATTCCTACATATTTTTTGGCGCAGGTAAAACCCGTTCTGTGCGCCGCTCCCTGTTTGCCCAGTCGTCAGGCCTGGGCAGTGGTGTGTACTGGGAATGGGCCAACGATGAGGGAACTTGGACTCCGTATGAGACCCGGACCTCCATCCTGCTGGAGCACAGCTACCAGGCCCGCCAAGGGACTGCCGATCTGGGGTCTCACGGCTATAACTATATAGTGGACCTCACGTCCCTGTCCCAGGTTAACAAGTCCACTGGGTTCAGAAGACAGGTGCGCCGCCAGTGTAACCTCCCATACCCCCTGGCTCCCTCTGGGGCCCCCTCTGGCCTCCACTCTGGACTCTGGTCTGGAGCCTCTGGCCTCCTCTCTGGGGCCCCCACTGGACTCCCCTCTGGGGCTTCGGGACACCCTTCTGGGGCTTCTGGACTCTCCTCTGGGGTCACTGGCCTCTCGTCTGGGGCCCCCTCTGCACTCTCATCTGGTGCCTCTGGACTGTCCTCTGGGGCCCCCCCTGGACTCTCCTCTGGGATCTGGTGCCTCTGGACTGTCCTCTGGGGCCCCCCCTGGACTCTCCTCTGGGGCCCCCCCTGGACTCTCCTCTGGGGCCTCCCCTGGACTCTCCTCTGGACTCTCGTCTGGACCACCGTCTGTTTCCTCTGGAACTGTCTCCCTGCTTGCAGGGGCCCCTGGAACCCCTTCATCCCTGGCCTGCTCGTGTCAGCAGTGTCTGAGTCACAGCTCCACGGGGCCCATGTCCAGTCGCTCACGCCACTCCTTCTCCTCAGGCAATCTGACCCGGCCCAGTGTGCAGAGCAGTGGAAGAGCTACAGCTGCTCACCCCACCTCTGTGTACTCGCCGTACCCCAGGAGGCCTCTGTCTGTGGGCAGCGTGTCCTGGGGGAGCCCCTGGCTCCCACCCACTGCTGCTGGTCATCCCTCTCCTCATCCGTCCAGCTCCTTCAACGGGATGAGGTCAGCCAAACTGCTAATGATAAGCTGCTGTGTTAAATGTAGATGTAACATTTCTATAAAAATGATTTGTAGATCGTAGCTCACCAAAAGCCTTTAGAGTATGTACATTGTGCTCAATGTTTGTCCTTCTCTCCACAGTGTTCCCTCTGTGTCAGTGCACCTAAACGGCTCCACCAGTGTGAGTTCTGCCCTGGCAGGTAAATCCTCTCACTCTCCCCATACTCTTTGTGTGACTGTTCCTGAGCAGTGCTGCAGGGCTCTAGACTAACTTACACTAATATCCAGTAGCACTCCTGACTAAAGTGAAAAGTACACAGATCAGGCTGCACTCTGGCTGGCGGCTCGGGGCAGCACAGGGAGAGAGAAGAGAGTGGGTCAGCATTAGACTGCCCGGTGGGAGAGTGAATGAGAAGTTTAGAGGTGAGACTACACAATCTGCTCCCCTCTCTCCCCCTGCACCGAGATGCACTGTTGTGGCAGTGCACACATCTACAGCACCTCTATTGTTGCAGAGACATACAGCTACAAAAAATGATCACATATGCAACTATTTTGGTCATAGTCTATAGCCCTGTGATGCTGGTATTATCCCAAGGTATTAATACATATTGATGCAGCTTGCAGAGTTTGCTGAGTGTGTTTTGTTGTGAGTTTTGTCTAGTTGTAGCATTGTCTACTCTAGAAAAGACACTACAGCCCGTCCCTCCGCAGACAATATCTAGACAATTAGGCGTAATGTCAAACATCTGGCTGAATGAGTCGGGGTAGGAATAGCGGGATGAACAGCTTCTGAGTTGTTGTCATTGGTTTCTATTAATAGATGTCCTTAAAGTGCTGATCAAATGGGAGTGTGTTGTGTATAAAGTGGAAGCTTTTCACCATGTAATAATGGTGTTCCCTCATCATTACCTTAGTTGGGGTAGTTTTAAGATTCTTATGTACACATCTTTATGCCTAGGCCCTTAGCGATGGAATTAAATTAAATAGGATTAAATCAAATGAGCAGACACATCACAGCAACACTTTTGAAGAAGGCGGCGGAGTGCAGCCCAAACTGCCAAGGTATGAAATAAACAAAGGTCTGTACATAAGAATCTAAAGTATGATCATAACAGGGTTTAATTAGTTTAAAGTTTAATCCTGTATTGTCCTGCATTTGAGGCTTGAGTGCTCAGAAAATTTCAGTTTTCTCCTACCCCCTATCTCTGCCCACTGCTCTGTACTTGTGATTATAAACAATTATAAACATTTTTCAACAAAAACGAGTAAATGCTGATCTGCTGCTTGTTATGATGAAAGGCACCTCTCAGCTCTGCAGCTTTGAACAGGAAGTCAATGGGCCTGTTTCTAGACCTATCATGATAACAAATAAGAAATACGATGAATGATATTATTTGAACTTATTTGCCACTGACACGATAACCCTAAAGCTGGATTATCCCCTCAGACTATTTCAAATGTACAATATTGTTAAAGAGTTGGCATTATGCAAAATCTTTTTTTTTTTTTTTAAAGTTTTCTACCATGTTATAATGTTCCCTCATCAAAAACATGCAAAGATGTTTTATATGTCATCCATGCATGTTTGAGTATTTTAGTGAGCTCTCCTGGCCCTATTCGAACCCTCCTTATGGTTGGCTGTAAGATTCTGTGCAATGCTTAGGCCACAAGTCTACGTCACCCATGCCACATGTCACACGACAGTTCTCCATGAATATACGAAAACTTGATACAAAACTGTACACAGTAATTTGACAAACCTGATGCAATGTGCAGTAGTTTCATTAGTGCACTAACAGTAACACTATGATCTAAATATGTTGCATTAGCAGTTATACTCCAGAGAAGTAAAATACCCCTCTTTAAAAATATGAGCTGCAATAAATAAATAGCAGAAAGAAGATGTCATATATGAGTCATAGAAGTTATGTATTCAATCTTTTACAGCTCAGATCTTATTGTAGCACAGAAAATTAACAAAGTTCCCCACTAGTACAAATAAAAAGTGCATCATGTATTGAATGATAACTCAATACAGTAATTATCGTGACAGGTTTACTCATTTTAGATCAAAATTGTGGTTTACAATAAACAAACTCCTAATGTAAAATCATGATCTATTATTATAGTTTAGTATGAAATACTTGGGGACAAAAGCACATCATGGCTGCAGCTCGTGGGAGTGAGTAGCAGATGATTTTCTGCTCAAAGTTTGTGCCAAAAATCTGCAATGTTAAAAGTGTGTATTGTTTATGCTCAAATTGATATTGAATTCAAAAACTCCAAGTGATGAGGGAAAACCGTTATATTATAACACACTTACATGTCTTAAAAGTAAATTTTTCATAATGTCATATTATTTATATGGTAATTGACTGATACCTTGGCTGATAAAGGGCCCATATCACGTTCAATCTATGTTATAATGTTTCCTCATCACAAATATACCTGGAGTCGTGTTTTGTTTCATTCACACGTTTAGCACACACACCCTGCATATTTAGGCCGACTTCTCCTCTCACAGAGAAAACACTCTGTTCTACCTCTATGTCATGTGGTAATACAGGAAGTGTTTTTAAACTCCATACACCTTCACTAGAATCATTTGGATCATTTCAGCCCTGGAATTGACAGTCTCTGTTGAACAAAAGGTAAAGGGTAGCTGTTAACTTGAAAACTACCACTTCATGACATCACAAGGTGGAACAGAGCATTTTGAGTAGGCCTGGGTGAAAATGAAATTGACCATTTAAAAAAAAAAAAAATGGATTTTCAATTCAATTTTTGTTTTGGGAGCTGATGTGGGGGGAAGACTTGATTTATACTTTCACAACATTTAGGTTGACGTCACTGATTTCAAAGTCCACTCTGTCCCTGTGCTAAACTCCTCTGCTTTTCTCTGAGAGTTACAAATGCACACAAACAGTACATCACTTCTAAGGGTGCGCTCACACTAGCACAAGGGGCACAGATAGCCCCTAAAGTGTGGTACGTGTGAGTGGGACTTGGCCTGGTTGGAGGAGGTGGGCCATGATTTATGTTTATGAGCCCTGTCTTGTGCACAGAGAGGGTAGAGGAAAAAATGAATGAACTCTGCTCCAAACGCACGGTGAACCTATGCTTACCTTCAAGAAGGACTGTGACAGAGACAGAACTTCTGAAGCCTCGTCTCCCGTTGTCCTCGCTGCTCCACACTGTTTAATCTGTAAACTCACGCAGTAGTGCGTTACACAGCAGGACTCATATCTGCCTCACTATTTAAGAGAGATTTCATGCCTCTGATCTTATTTTCTCCGCTAAAGCGACATGTAAAAAAACAACGGCATGTAACGACGTCGCCGGGCCGGCTCAGTTCAGTGGTGCAGGTGTGAGTGCGGGCCATAGAACGCTCTGTATTTCTGCAAGAAAGTGGGGGAAATAAAATCAAATTTTCTTCCAAACAATTTTGAGCTTTGGAGATGTAGACATAATAATGAAGGATTACTCAAACATGTGTGACTGAAACACACCCAACTGTATGTAATAATGAAGGATTACTCAAACATGTGTGACTGAAACACAACCCAACTGTATGTTTTGGATGAGGTAACAACATTCTAACATGGCTTAACGCTCACAATAGTCATTTTATATAGAATATAGAACCTTTAACTGATTAATTATTTGCAGTTAGTCATGGTTAGTAACATTTTCTTATTTTTTGTGCACCAAATTGTGAATTTAGACAGATTGGCATACTTTAAAACATGGGAGAGGTAAACAACACTTGGAACACTTCATTGATGAAGCTGCCTTCATGTGGATAAGTGAGTGTGTTTTATGGAAGTGCTTTTGTGCTCATAGCAAAATGAAATGCGTCATTAACATTGATATTGACAAATATACACTGTAAACATGTAGCCTAAAGTCACGTGGGATGGTAACCTAGAGATCAATCAAGAAAAAGCCATCAATTCTCTGATCTTGCACTGTTGAGTTGCTAAACATACACCAGCAAGGTATTACCACAGTCCTTTACTGCCTCACAGCTGCATCTGCCTCCATTTAAATGAATGATCTAACCTTGAAACTGCATAAGAGGCATAAGCCGAACACCCATATATTCAACTTTGGCCAACTACTGGTTTGTGTTCTGGCTGGGAGCAGACAGTAAGCCTGTCATGATAAACACTATATCAATTTATTGTTCAATACATAACAGGTGGAACAATCATTTTTGAGGGTCAGTATTTATCGTGCTACTTTTTCTTTATAGTGGGAACTTTTTGTTATTTTTCTGAACTATGATGAGATTTGAGCTGTAGCGGGTTGAATAAATCACTTCTAGAACTCGTTAAGTCTTTAATTTACTTGTTGCAGCTCATGCTCTTTAATTGTACATATAGAATACTTTTTTGGGGGTTAATACTGTTTTAGGGTGGTGTCAGTGGCATAATGGCATTCAATATTATTGTTTATCGTCTAGATTTTTTTCAGCAATATATTGCACTTGAAAATGTGGTATTTTGACGGGGCTAGTGGCCTCTGTTGCACTAATGGACTTTTTGCTGTTGAAGTGGGATTCACGCTGCCTCACTAGATTTTGGAGGGCACTGTTTTTAGGTGACATGAGTGTTCTTAGAGTTGCCATTGTAACATTTTTCATTGTTGATTTGTCCCTCTTGCATACCACCGCTCGCTCTCACCTCACTGCCCCCTCCTGCCCCTCCCTCTCCATCTCACCCGCTCCAGGCATGGCCTCCATTTTGATGTCGGC
>KN482326.1:0-21193 GCA_000787095.1 Periophthalmodon schlosseri | reverse complement strand
ACCCGCAGCCTCTGCAGCCTCTGCAGCCTGCACCTGTGCTCCAGCCTCCAGCTCCCTTCTCTGTGCCCGTACCTGTGCCCGTACCTGTGCCAGTGCCAGTGCCCCCAGGCCCAGCCGGCAGGCCCAGCCAGCCCCACAGCAGCAGTTCAGTTAGAAGTACTAAAAGGCAGCTGAGGAGAGGTAGCCACCATGCACTGCCTCTCGCCCCTCACCCCACGCTCCATTGTCAGGCATTCACTCACTGAGTGGGCTGCCTCTTGTCCAAGTCAGGAGATGTCATGTCTGTGTGTAAAATTATTGTGGATTCCAAAAACATGTACAGGTTCAAAATGAAAGGAATTAGGAACTGTCATTAGTATTAAAACAAGGACAGTGTATTTCAGACAGTTCTGTCATAGGGCACTTGACCGAGAATGTTGTTATTAATTCTAGTGAGGAAAAAAATGATGAATGGGACAACTCAGAATCATGAGACTACAGAAACATTTTTGAAATTTCTGAGGCGAGTCAACACTGGATTTTAATGGAGCTTCTAATGGCAAGAAAACTGTGGACGCAACTGTGGAAGCAACTTATCCAACCTTTTTTTCTGTGAAGCAGATTTGCTTGTACGGCCTTTGACATCATGTCCCAGAGTCCAGCCCTTATCTGTTGAAGACAGGGCTTCAAATGTGATGTGAGATGTGAGGCCCTATAGGATAGTCCTGTTAACAAGAGTGCAGGCTTATTATGACATACACCGTCCACTTCACACGCATGGGTTTGTCCCATTGTTTGGCTTGTCTCAGGCCTTCAACTTGACGTTAAAGTGCTACTGTGGCCGTCCTCAGAGCCTGAAAGCACAGGGATGGGTCACCTCCCCCTCAGCACCTGAAACCTTCTGCTGACTAAAGATTTTGTCATACTTTGAATGCCTCACAGAGAATACTAGGATTTTAGCCCAGATTTCCTCCTAAAAAGCTATGGCCTATACAATTTGGATCATCTGCTGCTTTTATATATAAAATACAATGTATTGCCTGCTTCAAAATTATGCTGTTTTTTTGTTTTGTTTTTTTAACATTTAGTAGCTCGTAAGATTTTTCCCCCTAAGCATGTGCAATATTTTACATTTTTCAAGATATTAGCAGGACTGTATATTTTGAAAGTTTAAGTTTCCTATCGGTTCACTCATAATTGAATCAGCTTTATTTATTTGCAGTTGATGGAGTTGAGTGATGAGTAACAAGTAAATGGTGTGTTTGTGTTTTTTAGTTGTTTTGGGTACTGTGTCCAGTCAGCTTTGTGTGCATTCAAAGGGCCATCTTCACTGACCACAGTGCACATTTCTTCTCCTCATTAGATTTCATAATCAAAACACTGTCCTCCAGCTTTGTTCTGCATGTTATGATTTAAATGAGCGTTTACATTTCAAACTGAAGCCATTAGTGACAGAAGTAGATTAGAAAGTGTGTCTGTACACACAGACTGCTTTCAGCTTAGTGCCTGACTGTTACTGTCCACATGTCACTCAGTGAGTAAGGCTTATGTCTCTATCCTCCTCCCTCACGTCCTGATCTGCCTGTTCTGTCTTTCAGCCTGTGCTCAGAGGCCAGAGGAGGTGATCCAGCGGTACATGGAGGTAGTGGTTGGAGTGCCAGATGAGGTATGCGTCTTTACTGAAATGGTCCACTCAGACCCATGCCTGGGTTAAGACTGTCTTCTTTTCAGGACTGCATAATCTGTATGGACCAGCTCTCCAATCCTTCCACTTATGAGCTCCCAGCCAAAGAGGACAGATGCCCCGTGATCGAACCCGACACTGTGGGCAAATTCATCAAGTGTGGCCACACGCTGCACATGCTCTGTATGCTCGCCATGTACAACAACGGCACCAAGGTATGGAGTACTGCAGCCACTCAACCCCTACTGCGGACAGTGGCTCTTAAGCAGATTACATTTGTTCAAAGGATAATAGTGCCACAAACTAATGTCATTTATGTATAAAAACACCTTGGTTATCTTTAAAGTGCCTATGACAGGTTGGACTACTCATTTTACCACTTTAACACCGTTAAGATCATTATATTGAAGGCTTTACAAAAAGAAAATACTTTTTTCCCAGTTTGGCCATTATTCTTCCATTTCAAATTTTACTAGGTCAAAACTCTAATGTATACAGAAATACAAATAAAAACATAAGAAACCACCTTTATTTAGTTGAAATAATGTTTAAAGTATCAGATAAATGTGTTTCTTGTGTGAAAATTGTGCCTGACATTTAGTGTGATGTCATCAGTATATTTTTGACATTTTTCAACTTTACTTTGCAAATGATTGATGTAAAACTATAATTTTTATTTAACAGGTATAATCCCACCAATTTAAAAAGAAATTAGAGAATCATCAAAACCTGTCATACACACAAATTTATTGGTACCTAATGACATTTTTGCATAATACTCTTTTTCAGTACACTAACCATTGAAGTGAAAGACCTGAAAGGTGCCATTAGTCTAATTAATATGCGGCCGTGGTACTTCACATACGTAAATGACAACCATTAATGCCTCTTTTCACAGCTCATTCACAGATCAATGTGAATCTCCAGTAAATGTGGATACAGCCATAATGACTTTATTCTGGGCCTATGTGAGAGCAGACCTATGTTTACGTGTGGTAGAATCTCATAAACTAAGCCCAAAAAAAGCATCAAAGCAGACTCATTTGCAACACTCACCCCACAGACAGGCTACCTCTCAGATCCCAAGTCTTCACAAATAAGATTTCTGACCCAAACCAGTTGCTCATAATTGGAATGTAGTGCAGCATGATGACCGCAGCAGAGTGTGTGTCCTCTGTCTAAGGCGACAGTCTTCTCTCTTCTCCACACTGATAAAAATAAGCCATTGAACAAAATTCACAAACTAGGAACTTGCTCCGGTGTTATGGTGCAACATTAAACACAGCATAATAATATAAACTATGATGCAATAAAAATAAGGTCATGCATTAAAATAAAGTAAAAAAGTTTGATTTACAAATACAAAATATACAGTATGGGCAGAACAACAGTGCAGTAGGTTAATTACAGTTGTTTAAAGTGACAGTAACTGGTGTTGTAGAGTGACTGTTGGACACTATAACTCCTGAGGGGAAGAAACTGTTCTTGTGGCTAGAGGTTCTATAGCCTCCTGCCCGAGGGGAGTCCCTCAGATAGTTCGTGTCCAGGGTGAGAAGGAATCTTGTTGGGGAGGTGGACTTTGTCAGAGCTCAAATTGCATTCAGTACGAACGCATGGACATATTAGTGTGACGGCAATGGTTCATGCCTACTGCTGTCAGCAGAGGGAGCTGTAACGCACATCTATTTGCTTGGAAATGGGAGTTTGTGTTTAAACATGCTTTTGATATTTATTGTTTCTAAAACACACTATAAAGTCAAAATAATAAGTCCACTTTAAAATGACTTGTCCTTCAGGACGGCAGCCTGCAGTGTCCCTCGTGTAAGACAATCTACGGAGAGAAGACAGGCACCCAGCCCAAGGGCAAAATGGAGATCTACAGCATCTCCCAGTCCCTGCCCGGCCACCCCGACTGTGGCACCATACAGATCATCTACAGCATCCCCCCAGGCATCCAGGTACAAGACTGCTTCAGCCAGTAACTCAATAATGCACTGCTGCCTACCATAATGTAACGTGTGTGTGTGTGTAGGGCCCAGAGCATCCCAACCCAGGACAACCGTACACCTGCAGAGGCTTTCCCCGATTCTGTTTCCTCCCAGACAACGCCAAGGGACGTAAGGTAATGTGTAACCAAGTTCACCGAGGAGCAGGGCCGAGCAGGCTGCAGAGGGTCTGACGCTCTCCTCTGTCCTTCAGGTGCTGGAGCTGCTAAAGGTAGCCTGGATGAGGCGTCTGATCTTCACCGTGGGGACCTCCAGCACCACAGGAGAGCCGGATACTGTGGTGTGGAACGGCATCCACCACAAAACCGAAATGATGTCCAATCTGTCTGGACACGGTTATCCCGACCCCAACTACCTGGACAATGTCCTGTCCGAGCTGGCCTCGCAGGGAATCACAGAGGACTGTCTCAGAGCCCACAGCTGAACCTCCGGAGCTCTGATGGAACATTTGAAGAAGCACTTTAGGTTTACAATGATTTAGATGAACAGCACTGGCATTTGTCTGAATCTGCCTGTATGTGACTAGTCTGTTAAGGCATCCAACACAAATGACAAGGATCTATTCATGATGAGAGACGGTGTCCATATCAGGGCTGCAACAGTTAATTGGAATAACTGACTAGTAGACTATTTAAATAATCACTCATTGTTATCTGGTCTGTACAGACTCTAAAACACATGCCAAAAGACATTTTATAACACAAAGTGGCATTATTAAATCTGAATGGCAAAAACACAAACATGATTTTCATTATTAACACTTAATTCATAAATATTCTCCATCTAGCAGCCTTCAGTCAGCAGATTTGACCTTTTCATCTGGGTAAAAATGTACAATAGAAATAAAACTGTACAATAGTGAAAAATGATTGTTTCACTAGTTCACTGGACAAAATAATTGCAGATTTGTTGACTAATAAAATAATACTTAAAGGGCCCATATTACGCTATTTTCTGATTTATTTTACAATGTTGTTTCTTCATCAAAACATAACTGGAGTTGTGTTTGGTTTCACTGACGCATTTAACACACAAATCCTGCATATTTAGGCTGTGTTGTTCTCTCAAACAGAAACAAAACACTCTGTTCCACCTTATGATGTCATGCAGTAATACAGGAAGTGCTCCACTGTGTTTTTACACTCCATACACCTAGAATCATTTGGATAATTTCAGCCCTGGAATTGCCAGTCTACTGAATAAAAGGTAAAAGGTAGATGTCGTCATGAACCAGTAGTTTTCATGTTATCATAAGGTGGAACAGAGCATTTTGAGCTTTGGAGATGTAGAGACTGACTAATAATGCAGGATTACTCAAATATGTATGAATGAAACAACACAACTCCAGGTATGTTTTTGATGACGTAACAACATTTTAACATGGCTTAAAGATTAGAAGAGTCAATTTTGTGTAATACAGGACCTTTAATGCAGCATGTTTCTGTGTAAACCAAACTGAATGAGGTCTTCGGAATCTCTCAGTCGTCTGGGAAGGTTCCATCACAAAGGAAAATATATTTGTCAAATGGATGAAGTGACAACATTTGGCCACTCATCCAAGAGGCTTCTTCAGTTCTGACAAGGTTCTGATAAGTCACTAGCTCATATTAGTCTGAAGGGAGGAGCTAACTGCATTGAAACTAACACACTAGTAGTTTACCATAATGTGTTATTAGTTAGGTGAAATTTCACACCTCAGGGTAGTTAAATGGACTGGTCATATTATTTTGCATTATTCTTCAAGCCCTTAATAGGTGATTTAACTCGTATTAGCACACTCTTGCTATCCCTATAGGTTTTTTGGTTTGGGTTTTAGTTGTAAATGTGTAATGATGCGTCCGCTGTGTTCTGTCTGCATCTGATTATAAAGTGTTTTATTTTCCGATAATCAGGAAGTGCCAATTGTTGCTAATTTTACAGTAAACTTTGCATGTTTACGAAAGTTGTGAAACACTTATAAACTAATCACGGGAAATCATTAGGATGATTGGAGTGTATATGGTAAGTGATGAATAACCTCTGATTTTCACGTTTTGAAGGCAGTAGAAATCAGGTATAGCACCTTTAACTAATAACAAATACTACTTTTCTGTAAACAACTAGGGTGTGTTAGTTTCAGTGTTTGACCCTCTGCAGAGTGGACACTGTGGTATGCTCCAGCACACATTACTATAGTACTGACAGTGACCCAGTCAAAAAATCCCTGACTGAGACAAATTTATTTAATAATAATAATTATTAATAATATACAATAACAGTTTTGAACAGGTGAGTTTTCAGGGCTTTTTTGAAGCTGGTGAGTGTGGATGTGTCTCAAGTGTTTGGGCAGGGAGTTTCAGAGGGTGGGGGCGACAGTGGAGAAGGCCCTGTCCCCCCCAGATCTTATGTTTAGTCCCGATGGGGGAGACCGGAGGCTGGCATCAGCTGATCGGACATCATGGGTGAGTGTGTGGTGCTGGAGGAGCTCACAGAGGTAGGTAGGGGCTTGTACACAGTGATGAGGAGCTTGAATTTAAATAAAGAACTGAAGATAACCTGTGGACACATACTTAATCCTATCTCAGCGTATCTTTATTGTGTAAGATTAAAATAAGATTAAAATATTGAATGGTGAATATGTTAATCTAGCAATTTCGAGTCAAACAGCCGAGCAGATGCCAGCAGGCACCTCACACAACTCATGCTGTTTACAAGTGTATTACCCCGGTAAAAAATGATTTCCAGATGTTACAGTAGCTTTTCTCTGGACATATCTGCCAACCACAATATTTGAAACCAATACTTCAGGATATGGATACGTCTAACATTCAACTTCCATCTCTGCAGTCTCTGAGAAGTCCCATGATGTTTGGTGCACGTGTCCCATCCCTGCTCCACTTCCCCTCCCCGTCAGTGGCTGGGATTGGCACATAAACTGTATATATTCCTCTTTATACAGGAGGGATTGGCAGCAGAAATACTGGAGTGAAAGATTCAAGGAGGCTGTGACTTGCCAGCTCTGCTACAGTCTTTGGTGCTGTCTCTTAACAGTCCAACTTTATCAGGACATGACAGTGCCCCCTGGAGTGTTTCTGGAGGATGAAGACATGGACGGCACTGACTGACCCCCACCTGACCTTTGACCAGAATACTGAAGTGTAAACTAGTTAAGGTTAAAGGAACAGTATGTAAGATTTCAGCTTCAGCAATAGGTTTTACTAATAACAACTGTAATGCTGATTTATTCTTAAATACAGTTTCAGTGCTGAAATATAGTTGGTTTAAACCTAAAAGGACTCTGTCTGATCTGAATCGTCAGCAAATCCTGCACAACAGATTGTGTCTGTTTGATTTAAACAGATACTGAGGCTTCTTTTTCAGCTGCATGTATTTTGTCTCTAATATAGTGTTGTCACGATACTAAAATTTGCAACTCAATTTCGACACTAAGGAAAAGACTCGGCTCTCAATACAGATTCTGACACCGCGATAATAATTAGACAATAGAATGTGATTTCCAACACTGAATCGTAGTACTTTATTTTGTGTTACCCTGTGGCCTTATATCTGTGTAATCCCTCAGTCGTCCAGTAGGTTCCATAGTGGTCCATGGGCGTATACTAGTCTACGTGGTCTTATACTTGTTTTGATACAGCTCAAGATCATTCTAAACCTTTTCAGGAAAACGAATATACGCACACAAAGGAGCACGTCCCCCTTGGAGGAACCTTTCGTTGGTTTTGCAGATTGAAAGAAGAAAGACAAGCGAGTGAAAAGTGCAAGGCAACAGATTTTATTGAAAGGCCTATCTGGCATTAGGGTACAGCATATAAATACGGTTAGTCCAAAGGTGGTGCAGAGAATAACATACTGTTCTTTTCTTACATGAATGATACATTCAGCTGATTCTACTAGTACAAAAGGCTCATATAATGGTGAGTAACTTCATTCTCCACTCGGACTAGTTTAGCTCCCTGCACACAATTGAATAGCTTAATAAATAGAATAAATAACATTAAATTATCTCTTTTGAATCAGATTGGCATGTGATCATTTTCAGTCATCCAAATGCTGTTACATTAGTGAAGACATTTGTGGGCAGAAATGAGCCCTGGCATCCTTTAGTTCTTTTGTCACTAAAGTGGAGCACATTATTAGTGGTGCACTTCTATATATTTAGTTGTTCACTTTCCCAGACACGGACACATTGACTCCACTGTAGTCCACTGTGTACATAGGCCACTGCTGCAACAAAAAACAACACAATGGTTAACTTCAGTGGAAAAAAAACAACTTTTCTTTAAGCAATGTTGAAATGTTGCTACCTCCTCAAAAACATACCTCGAGTTGTATTTTGTTTCATTCACACGTTTGATTAATCCTGCATTATTAGACTGTCTACATCTCCACAGCTCAAAATACTCTGTTCCACCTTGTGATGTCATCAAGTGGTAGTTTATTTTTAGCTATTTTTAGCCTCAACTCAGCTGCTTTACGCTACATTATCCTATAAAAAATATAAATTGTTGTCTTTTTCAAAAAAAAAAAATATAAAAATTCGTTAACTAACGAACTAACTTTTTATTCAGTTGAGATTGACACAGAAAGTCTACACTATCTTCTATGTGCCGAGGAGTGAAGATTTTTCAACAAGGCTAAAGCAATAGATGTAGCTTCAAAGTCTGGCAATTTCTGGGCTGCAAATTATTCAAATGATTCTAGTGAAGGTGTATGAAGTTTAAAAAGACAGGGGAGTACTTCCTATATCACCGCTCAATGACATCACAAGGTTGAACAGAGTGTTTTCAGTTTGAAATATGCAGGGTTTGTGTGTTAAACATGTGTAAATGAAACAAAACACAACTCCAAGTATGTTTTTGATGAAAAAAACATTATTACAGATCAAAAATGTCTGTAACATAGATCCTTTGTCTTTTGATTCATTGAACCTACCATGACAGGAATCTCATTGGCTGGCTTCCCTCGCTCCGATAAGGAGGGAACTTGACTGCTTTCTTGAACTCTTTTCCGCTTCCGTTGGCTGGAGTAAACGTCTGTTCCTGATAAGCACAAGACATAAGACATGACTTTTATCCCAGATTTTATAGAAGGCATGTTGTTGTACAGGCTCTGATCACATGGGTAAGGCTTCGTTTGTAAATCATAAGTTACAGGACTGATTTTGGACGGCGTCATGAGTTGGGGGAACAGTATAACAGCTGCTGGATCCCTCTCATAATTTCTTGGATAGTTTTTGAATATATACACTACCAGTCAAAAGTTTGGACACAATTTTTCATTTATGTTCTTCTTTATTTCCTTTATTATTTCCATTGTAGATTCTCATTGAAGGCATCAAAACTATGAATGGATGCATATGGAATGTAGGTGAACAAAAATCAACTCAAAATAACTAACTTTTAGGTTAAAAAAAACCCCAAAACATAGCCTTTACCCTTTGCTTTGATCACTGCTTTGCACTCTTGGCATTTCTTCATCCTGACAAAGCAGATCTGTGAAGTGAAAACCATTTCAGGAGGCTTCATCATGAAGCTCATTGAGAGAAGGCCAAGGGTTTGCAGCACTGTCAACAAAGCAAAGGGTGGCTACTTTGAATTTGAATATAAAAAAAAAAATTCTTGAGTTTTTAAACTTTATTTTTGCTTAATAATTCCATACCTCTTGCTTCATATATCTGATGTGTTCCGTATGTACCCAAAATGTACATAGTAATAAAGAAATTCACCCGGCTGCACCCAGGCGAATTTGATGTTGTGCGTGAGTGTGTGTGTGTGTGTGTGTGTGTGTGGTCTGAACACTGCTTGAAAAAACATACACTGCCATTCAAAAGTTTGGACACACCTTCTTATTCAATGTTTTTTTTCTTTCTTTCTACATTCTATATACAAACGTAAAACAACAAATATATGAATCAAGATGTATGGAACTGTGCAGCAAAGGAAATTTTATATTCAAATCCTCAAAGTGTCTTTTGCTTTGTCGAAAGCCCTGCAAACCGTTGGCCTTCTCTCAGTGAGCTTCATAATGAAGTCTCCTGAAATGGTTTCACTTTACACCTCAGGGTCAAGAAATTCCAAAAGTGCAAACCAAAGTTCAAAGGGTTGCCATTTTTTTTGTTTGTTATTTTTTTAAGTTTATTTTTTGTTTACTACATTCCATATGCGTCATTCATAGTGATGATGCCTTCAGAGAGAATCTGCAATGTAAATAATCATGGAAATAAAAAAAAAAACATAAATGAAAAAGTGTGTCCAAACCTTTGACTGGTAGTGTACATCGTCACCTGTGGTTACCATCTGAGTGATAAAAGGATGAGCCAATCACAGAAAGAGAAACCGACCTTTAAGGCACTTGATTAGCGTTACCCACCTGTGTTATAAGAGTGACCACTGATCTCTGCAGTCGGCCTGTGTGAGAAACAAACACACATCAAACACAACCGTTTAAATCAGGAATATTGTTGGGAGAGTATTAGAAAGACTGCGCAATGAGTTATTACATTTTAAGACAAATTACAAAATGCGGACGATATATTTTTCCACTAAAATGTAATAATATAATAATAACAAACCAAAATTTGAATCATTAGCAGAGCCCACTAACACAGAGGTTTGGAGGTTTAAACTGTTTAATGTCCTACTGATGTATAAATGTGCAAATGACTTTATACTAGAGTCGAGTAGAGAGTAGTGTTGTCATGGTGATGGGATTAGGATAACCCTAACTCTAATCCTAATGCAGTAGAAGACTGTATATCAAATGGTTGTGTTTTCTTGGGGTGTGTTCACACTCTTGGTTTGGTTTTGGTTTGACCCCAGTTTAATTCTCATGTAGACTTGATTTGGTCCTGGCCTAGTCCTGGTTTAGTCCAGGTCTAATCCAAATGTAGTTTCTGGTTTAGTCCCAGTTTAGTCCCAATTTTAATGTGCTATTTGTGCAAGTGTGAACGCACCCTTAGAAATAATGTGAAAAGGACCATTGAAACCTTCTTGGCAATATGAAAACTGTAGATGCATGTATCCCTTGTTATGCTCCTATGCTGTTACTACACTGTTCACTTAAAAAAAGTAGTTTTTTTGTACTAATTGTCTTAATATGTAATAACTGGTGCAGTACTACATAATGCAGCAAATGATTAGAAAATGCTGTTTTATTGCATAATGAAGAGACAATAGTATTATATGGATGATTCTTAAATAAAGAGGCAGTATTTTATAATACTTTTGGCTTTTACTATTCTATGATGCGGCTGTACATGCCCAAGATAATGATAGCTGCACAATGGAGTAAACTAAAACGTTTGGAGACTGTTGTATCTGCATTAACAGACTCACAAATGCTCAGCTTTCCAACAACTCTTGTTTTTGTTTCTGTCAATTTTGTCAATGCCTTCAATCAGTCCAACAGCAGGACCCTCTGCAGAGGGCAGAGACATGTGCCCTCTGCAGGGCCCTCTGCAGAGGGCAGAGACATGTGCCCTCTGCAGGGCCCTCTGCAGAGGGCAGAGACATGTGCCCTCTGCAGGGCCCTCTGCAGAGGGCAGAGACATGTGCCCTCTGCAGGGCCCTCTGCAGAGGGCAGAGACATGTGCTTAGCTCATTCCCAACCTGGAGGTCCCCAGGAGTTCTTACAAAAGAGGGTAGATTGTGAATTTTAATGAGGGGATAGCATCTTAATTCCTTCTATAAAGCTTATAATCATTACTGTTTTATAACATCTTTATTAACCAGAAAATAATGATATTTTTCCAGTACAGTACAGTAGCTTATCAGGTTGGAGAAGGATATTTGGGCCGCCAACATATCAACGGGTAAAATAGGGGTTGCTGTGAGAAAAAGGTTGAGAAGCACAGCTTTAGCTGATGAACTTCAATATGGTTTACTTTTGTGTCCAACTTTTAACAACTCATTGTAAATGTAATGATTTAAGTTTGTGCTGCTAGTGAGGGTTAAATGTTGTCACTACATTCTGTGGTCATTTCAGTAATGTTGTAGGTGTAGTTTCTGTCCTGTGAAAGCTAAAGCATATCTCACAGGAGATGTGGTTTGATGTTGAAGCAGACGTCCTTGCTGGACTGGAGGATCCTCTCCAAGCTGGGCACATCGTAGGAGTTTGGGTTTCTGAAGGGGATGTTGTCTGGAAGTCCCTGAATCTCCACTGCATCTGGACTGCCCTTAATCAGTTTGTATGGCACCAAGACCGGGCCCTGGCCTAACGCCTCACCTACAAGGGTGAAAAAAGAAGATCAAAACCCACCTCTAGCAAAGCGAACTTACTGACAGTTCTAAACAGCTCCTCCATACCACTATCTGTCTGTCTGAGCCACATAGTTCAAATGTGGCTGAGTGATTAGCACTCACACTTCACAGTAAGAAGGTTCTGGGTTGCCCAGGCCTTTCTGTGTAGAGTTTGCATGTTTCTCTGCCCATAGTGTGGAACCCCCTAAGCTTGGTGGTCCTGACCGAGCCGAGCTTCAGTGAACTTCCCCCCATGGGAGGTAAATAAAGCATACCTTAGCTTATCCTCAAGTTTATAAAACAGTACAATACGCAAATATTACATGTGCATGCACATAACGGCATTAGATGCAATAAGTCATTATGGAATCTCACTGTCTGATTGTCCCGTGTAGACTTGGGCTTCTTTCCATTCCCATGGAGGATGTTTCACTAAATTGGCACATTTGCTATGCTCCTAGAGCGGAGGGCTCAGCTAACCCACAGTTATAGTCACTACTCAGGCTTCTATTGCTTCTAAGGGGATTTCTACGTCAAGCCAAAATAAGTCAATATTTAAGGACCACAACCGACAAATAATCAGAACAATCCGCACTGACCATATTTAGTGTTGAAGAGCTCTCGGACTTGTTCTCTGAGCAGCCCCTTCTCCCCCATCCGGCTCACGTTCTCTTCACCTGAAACACAAACACAGAAAACACCCTATTCTTAGGAACAGGAAAATGACAAATTATTCCATTTTGGGCAATAAAGCCAATTATCAATAATATGGTGAATGTTGTTTTGAGCTGTTCTCTACTATGGGGATAATGTATAATAGGTTCTATCGCAAAAGAACAGTACATTTGGCCACCCATCCAAAAGGCTTTTTCAATTCTGACAGGGTTCTGTAAGTCAGTGGTTCTCAAACTTTTCACACCAAGTACGACATAATAAAAAATGGCTTTAAGAGTACCAGATCTAAATCAGGTCAATAAAATGAAAGTAGGGGTTTAAAATAAGACCAAAACATGATGTACGTAGTTCTGTCCAAGGCATAACCCAAAGGAGGACATAAATATAGTTAGTGCCTACAGTAAGAAGGATGTGGTATACACATACTTTAGTATCGTCACTGGTCATTGTGGTGCTCTAAACTCACATTGGTGGATTAAAACTGTAACAGATGGCTACTGGTTGTTTCATGCTAATTTAACAATGACTTGTTTTGTTATGTTTGTGTGTCAGTACGAAATACGACACAACCATTGATAATTATTCTGTTTACTTCACGTCTGTTACTATAAAAGAGGAATTTATTACCTAAAATTAACATAAGTATTGTAGAACATGGGCATTAGATAAAGTACAAATATGAAGTCCAAATATAAACATTAAAGAGAAAATTATACTTAACAACTTCTGCTCCCTATTGATACTTTGCAACTGATATCATCCACATTCCCTGGGGGTGTGAAGCTAACTGAAAGCACTATTCTGCTAGAAGCTCTGTTACTCAGTTTAGACTTAATCTGAGCTTTGTGTTAACGCAATCTGACCATAAAGAATTGGCTCTGTTGGAACTACAACAGGTGATCTGATTTGTGCTCTTAAACAAGTCCAGTCACAAGCTAGATAGCATTAGCCATCAGTTATTCAGTTGGTCACACTTAACTTTTTTGTTGAAAATCAAACCCCTAAACAGGACCATGAAAGTTTGTATTGATCAAAGGCTCCTGAAAACCAGTTGTTTAAATCCATTTTATATTTTTTCTTGAGTTTCAGACAATCTTAAAACTGTTTTATCTGTGTTTGCTAATGTGTGTATTGTGTCACCATACCACACCATACCACACCACACCCCCAGTGTGATGTCACCGCCAAGTATCAATTAGTTTGCATGAGTTCTTGAGTAGAACGCTACAGTCAGAACATGTCTGCTGGAACTGGATGTTTACTATAAGTTACTGTGGCACTCATCTCTAGCCTTGATAGCATCTTGATAGAAACACAGTGTTGGTGCAGAAAGATGATGGCATGAACTCTCAAAAGGTGTGACTATTTGAAACTATTTGCAAAAAAATAAAAGGAACATTTTGGTTATTATTCTGTTTTTTGTTTTTATGATGGACTTGCAAATGCTTTGTCAGGTGACCATTACAATGTCTCGTTACTAAAGCCAGTTGGTCAAATAAATTTATTTTGCATGTGTTGATCAAATGCCATGTCATTTAGGGTTGACACCAGAAGTTTACATTCATTATATCAAAAGACACATACGCTTTTTTTCTCATTGTCTGACATGAAATCAGACTAAACTTTTCTTGTTTTAAGTCATTTAAGATTATCAAATTATTTCTATTTGCTAAATGCCAGAATAATGACAGAAGGGTATTTTAAGACAATTTTTCATTACTTTCTTCAAAGTCAGAAGTAAGATTACTATGCCTTTAAACAATGTGGGAAAACCCAGATGATGATGTCATGTCTTTGGAAGCTTCTGATAGGTTTATTGACAACATTTGAGTTAATTAGAGACACACCTGTGGATGTATTTGAAGGCACCTGAAACACACTGCTTCTTTGCATAACATCATGAGAAAGTCAAAACAAATCAGCCAAGATAACAGGAAGAGAACTGTGGACTTGTGCAAGTCTGGTTGATCCTTGGGTGTAATTTCCAGATGCGTGAAGGTGCCACATTCATCTGTTCAAACAATTATACGCAAGTATAAACACTATGGGACTGTCCAGCCATCATACTGCTCAGAAAGGAGACGGGTTCTGTGTCCCAGAGATGAATGTACTTTGGTCCAAAATTTGCACATCAACCCAAGAACAAAAGCAAAAGACCTTGTGAAGATGCTGGTTGAAGCTGGTAAGTGTGTGTTATTATCCACAGTGAAACGAGTACTGCACCGACATGGGCTGAAAGGCCACTCTGCCAAGAAGAAGCCATTACTCCAAAAGAAACATAAAAAAGCCAGATGACAGTTTGCAAATGCACAATTCATTATGGGAGACATGTTGGTCTGACAAAACAAAAATTGAACTGTTTGGCCAAAAATGAGCATCGTTTGGAGGAAAAAGGGGGAAGCTTGCAAGCCTGAGAACACCATCCCAACTGTGAAATAAGGGGGTGGCAGCATCATGTTGTGGGGTTGTTTTGCTGCAGGAGGGACTGGTGCACTTCACAAAATGGATGGCATCATGAGGAAATAACATTATGTGGAAATACTGAAGCAACATCTCAAGACATCAGCTAGGAAGTTAAAACTTGGGCACAAATGGGTCTTCCTAATGGACAATGACCTGAAGCATACAGCCAAAATGGTTACAAAGTGGCTTAAGGATAACAAAGTCACTTCTGACTTTGAAGAAAGTAATGAAAAATTGTCTAAAAAATCCTTCTCTCATTGCTCTGGCATTTAGCAAATAGAAATTATTTTGATAGTCCTAATTGACCTAAAACAGGAAAAGTTTAGTCTGATTTCATGCCAGACAGTGAGAAAAAAAAGTGTATGTGTCTTTTTATATTGTATGTAAACTGGTTTCAACTGTACATGTGAGTTATGAGAATTTTAACTCTGACCTGATCGATGACCAAAGTGACTGAGAAAAAGTGGGTTAATTCTTACCTGCGATCGAAGCATATGCCTTTTTCATTAAAGTGACACGACGAGGAGCTGGAAAAAGAATGTTTTTTTTATTTTCTCAAAAGTAACACATGGTGACATTTTGGATCTCAGAAAAAATATGTAAAACAATGACAAACCAGGTTTTGGAATGAGTCCTTGAAAGGGTCTGTAAAGAACAAAGTAAAGATTAGTCATATTTAGACAGGACAAAGTGTGCAGTAAAGGCAGCACATACTTGGTGATGGTGAAGTTGATTTTGTCCGCCACAGCCAATATCCTCTCCAGGTTCTGGGAGCCAAACGTACAGGGTTTTCTGAAGGGGATTCCAGGGGGAAGGCCCTCTATGATGATAGAGTCTGGATTGTTCTTGATCCTCTTGTAAGGCACTTGAACAGGATACTTGATACCCAAGGCCTCCCCATACTTCCGGTTGAAGAGATCTTGGACCTGCTCTCGAAGAGTGTTAGCCAGGTCTATGCGGGAGAGCTTGGATTCTAGGCACTCTAGGACAAAAGACCAATATATTGATATTATTGCAGTGATCAGCAAATTTCCAGTGACTGCTTTATTAAGGTTAAAGAAAACATATTGTGCTTGTATTGGCTATATAGTTATAATCTACACCCATAGATCATTATGTCCTAACGTGCACACTGTAAATCACAAAATTAATCCAAAATGACTTAATAAAAAGAAACAAGTCTGCTGACTTCCACGTTAGAAAACTGCAATGCCTGATGGGAGAAGGCATCACCATAAATGTTACCACAACAAAAAGCCATGAAGTTGTCGGCACCTCCAATGGATAGCTGCAGATCACACTAGCGAGTAGTAGTAGATTTTTTTTTCATTTGTACCAAAATGGCTCTGCGATGCTGCTAAATCCTATGTGTATCACCAATTGAGAAAATAAAACTGGAGAACAAACTAAGTGGGCGTATGCCGGTGGCGGTGAAAACAGGGATTGATCGGCTGGATCCCAGACATCTAATCTGTCTACATCTAGACATGTAATTCTTTTACTCTCCTGCACCACTTTTCTGGGTGTACTTTATGGCGCCATTTAGCTATCTTTAAGTTGAGAGAGCGTAGACAGCTCGTTTTTTTGTTTTTTTTTCTTCAACGAGCGCCTGCTCAGTTATATTTTCTTCAACCAGAAATACGTCATCAAAACAAGACTTGAACAGACATTCAAGTTATTGGGGAAAATCATGGATCTATTAGGGGAAAATCCATAACATAAATTTAATGGAATTATAGGGATTAAACCATATTTTTGGCATACATTTGAAAGAAAACTTTTTTTTTTTTTTTTTCAAAAAAGTTCTACACCATGAATTTGTATTATAAAGTATATATTTGTGCACTACAACATTAAACGATTATTTTCTAAATTATATTAGCATAATTATATTGATTTATGCACAGGTCAGATTGTACTGTGTCGGCCTATTGCTTTTGTACATTCATTTAAATAAAATAAATAAAGCCCACAAATTGAGTTCGATGACGGGACGACAGTATGGAGGACGCAAATGTAAGTTTAATTGTTTTGTTATTTTTCCTCATAAATTACCATTACTGAACAATCTCTTAATCCCTATTTTATGCCAGATGATGTTATCTTGTTAGCCAGTGTGTTTGTGTCATCCCTCAGCCGTCCAGGTGTTTATTAGCCCGTAGTAAAAAAATAAATGACTATGGTCTATATAAGATTATGAACCAGGTCAAGGCTCCCCTTTGGTGATTATTATTATTATTAAATCTGCCAAGGCTATTTGAGGTCGGGATTAAGTCATCACAGCCTAAATGTTAGAAATCAATGGCAATTTTAAGATTAAATTCTAAACTTGGCGTTCATTCAGTCAAAAGCATTCTGACACACACGTTAGACTCAGAGCTCCACCAAGATGAGGTGGAAAACTATTATTATTACTGTTACTTTTTTATCAACACAAGGTGGGGCTTCATTTACGATTGTACTGCCTGTAAGGTCATAGGCTATTTACTTTTGTAAGAGTCAGGGATCTGTTTGAAGGTGAGATGACATTACAGTCCGTGCACTATTACCTAACAGATCTCTGACTCTTACGAAAGTAATTAGCCTATGACCTTACAGGCAGTAAATGAAGCGCCACCTTGCCATAGTACTTGGCATGTTTGTGCTATCAGCATGAATAAATCCAAATGTTATCGTTCAATCTCAGAAGTTAAATTGAAGAGGGTGCAAAAGGAAGACACTGAAATGAAAAGATACCAGAGAAGCCAGGCCTCTTGGAGTAAGCTGTAGAGTCCTCACTTGTAGCAGTCTTCTTTACTTCTTGTTCTGTGAAAAAAAAAAAATGATTTCTTTTATTTAAGAGACATCATTAAAAACAAACTAGCTGCTAATACTGCCATACTTGTAAGTGGTTAATTCAATGTTAATTAGCATGTCTTCGGCCCTCATTAAAGCTGACCTATTCTGCAAAATCTTTTAACCATGTTATAGTTGTTTCCCCTCAACATTTATTCACCCAAAGTTGTATTTGGAGTGACTTGTGCAACCAATTAAAGCAATCTTATGCTATGATGCTTGATGCTTATTTTCAAGATGCCATATTGCCGATCAATCCCTATTTTCACTACCACCAGCAAACGCTCACTGCTCTGTATTTACTTCTTTTTCCAATTTTATCTCCTTAATCAGTGATACGGGTAGGATTCAGCAGCGGCGCGTAATCAAATGAAAAAAAATCTGCTGCTCACTAGCGTGATCTGCAGCTATCCATCCTAAGTGTGATGACGTTTACGGCAACATCAGCTGTCATAGATTATAACTATATAGCTGACACAAGCACAATAGGTCTTCTTTAATGTCTTATTCTGCTGCCAGTTTTAATGAACTCTTTATTACTGCTTACTGGTAATAATGACTGTGGTGTTAGGACATTTTTGTACATGATCTATGATCCTAACAGGCTTTTGTAACACAACAGTGTCACACTAGGAGGGTGGGCCAAGGTGCACCAGAGCCCGTAGGGGGCAGCCCCTACCTGGGTAGTGTGTTCAGGGATTCTGGCCTGCCTGGGGCTGGTCCCACCAGCAATAAGCTTAACCCAAAGCCCAGCCCTTACTTCATATACAAAACAATTTTATTAATAGGAAAATGTAAGTAGTAGTGTTAGGAGTCTAATTAGCAGCATAATACAATTATGCAGAATAGGACATTAATAAGGGCCGAAAAAATACTGATTAACATTGAATTAACCACCACAAGTACGTAAATTAGATTAGATAAAATTAAAGTGATAAACTACAGGTATGTGTCATACATTATCATTTTTTTGTTCAGTACCTGAGTCTGGAATAGACGGAACCTCCGATTTCACTTGTTCTGTCAACAGCTCAGACCTATACATAAAAGAAACGTCAGGGTTATTTCAACATGTTTATTCCACCATCACTTTGACCATATCATCATATATCATCTCACCTTTTGATTACAAACTGGATGTCGGAGCTAACAGCCAGGATCTTCTTTAGCTTAGCCACACCAAAGCAGTTGGGTCTGCGTAGGGAGATTCCTGGAGGCAGCCCAGTGACATACAGCTCTTCTGGATACATCTGGAACTTGGAGTATGGGACCTTACATGGTTGACTGAGACCAAGGGCTTCAGCTGAAGACATACAAACACATGATACGATTACCACAAACAAGGCAATAAGATGTAACAATAGTGGAGAGACATATTTCAGAAGGTAACTTACCATACTTGGTGCTAAAAAGGCTGTCCACCTGTCTTCTGAGCTGAAGAATCATCTCACCAATGTCTTCCTCCAAAGTGCCAACTGAACAAAAATACACATGACAAAGACATGACAACCATGACAAAACATTCTGAAACACTGTTGTATCTGAAATGATGTTGAAGGTAATATTAAACATACCTGGTCAAAAGAAGGTTACAAAGAGGCTATTTTAATTCTATGGAGTATCAACGTCTAACACATAACATATTTAGATCACCATGTCAGTCTTTTAAAGTTGTTAAATGTAATCATGACAGTACCTTCAGAGGACGGCCTCACGCTGGGGAGGGGCGTGTTTGGAGGTGGAGCTTTGGCTGCAGAAAACAAAACAAAAAGATGTATATATGAATGTAATGTACAGAAAACAAATACATTTCAGTTTATCGCACGTGGGCCGGTTGCACACGAGAGCATTTCAAAAGTGTGTAGACCGATTTGTCTCGCACTGGCATAAAGGATAGCCCATAGACTGTGTAAAGAAGTGGACTAAGGAAGTGTGACATCACCCATAGCGTTCGGCTCCAGTCAAATGAAGCTCAGCGAGGCTAGCGGTTACGGGGCAAATTTCATAGACTGTATAAAGAAGTGGACTAAGGAAGTGTGACATCACCCATAGCGTTCGGCTCCAGTCAAATGAAGCTCAGCGAGGCTAGCGGTTACGGGGCAAATTTGGAGCCAGGTAATATTGTGATTTAATGTCCAAAATGTCCAAATTATAACATAATGATTCACGGTTGTCATAGATTATAACTATATAGCAGACACAAGCACAAAGTCTTCTTAAATATCAGCGACACATCACCTCCTGTCTCTGTTTGTGCTTGGATCTGGTCTGCACAGCTGAGCCTAGACATGTCTGCACGGGCAAGCCTGGGTTTGTCTGCGCAGGTGAGGGGAGACTGGGTCTGTCTGCGCAGGTGAGGGGAGACTGGGTCTGTTTGTGCAGGTGAGCAGAGCCTGGGTCTGTCCGCGCAGCTGAGCCTGAGTTTGTCTGCAAGTCGTTCAAAAAAGCTTTTTCTCCTCACTAGCGCACATTGCCCTCACTCATGATGGGCAGTGCATGTGAGCAGTAACTAACCCAGTGAAGTAAATGGAGTTAAATCTAATGCCACTGCATCTAAGATCCTGCTTGTAACGTCCACAGGAGAGGCCTACTCACTGTTCAGTGTGATCTGAAGGTAAGGAGCCTGTTAGTTATTGAAGTGGTGATTATTAATGAAAATGTTTGCGCAAAGTCTGTGTTGGTGTGCTCTGTATTATTTCTACAGTTTAAAAGCTGTCACTAGGCAGTAGATGCCTGATGCAGTCTGGCAAATCAGGCTTAAAATCGGGATAAATATCCTCTAGCGTGCAGCTGGCCCAGGGTTGCCAGGTAAGTGGTTTTCCTGTGGAATTGGGCAGCTTTTTAAGAGCTGCTGCGGGTGAAAAATATGGTCCACGGGTTTGGCCAGAGCCATTTTCTATGTAAAACATACATATTTTCCACAGGTTTTGGGCATTTTTTCATACACTCTTGTGTGGGTTGGGTCGCTGAATCCTGGCAACCCTGAGCTGGCCAAATCCAACTATAAATTACATTGACTGTACTTACCAGTATACCATTCCCTTTGTGGTCATTTGTGAAAAAAGAATAATTAAATAATAAGAAAAAATAACAAAATGAACAAAAGATGAAACATATTGAAAGGAACAATGGACAGACCATTTACTCCCCTGAATGTGAAGCGTGAGTTCAAAAATGAAATCATCAGGAAAGTTGCAATCACTCTTTTTGGCCAATAAAAACAGTGGACATTTAATATATAGGCCTACTTAATAAAATGAGGTCATACTCAAAGAGGTCATTTTTTCTCCATTCATCTGTATAAAATACAATAC
>KN482321.1:0-41604 GCA_000787095.1 Periophthalmodon schlosseri | reverse complement strand
ACGATATACATATACATGTATACATATTATGATATGACCTATGTTACATAAGTGCTGCTGGTGTGGTAACAGGTGACTCCAGGTGTACTTTATGCAGAATATGCAGATGTGTGTTGCACTAGATGGAAGTGTCTAGAAGGTGCAGTTGTGTGCAGTAAATGCTGAAGTCCACAGGCAGTGACAGGTCGTTCTTCACATGGGCCCAGTGAGAGTGGTGCTGAGCTGGCTGCCTCAGTCCTGCTCCCGTTAGTTCCTGCCTGCTCCTGTCTGCTCCTGTCTGCTCTTGCCTACTCCTGTCTGCTCTTGCCTACTCCTGTCTGCTCCTGTCTGCTCTTGCCTGCTCCTGTCTGCTCCTGTCTGCTCTTGCCTGCTCCTGTCAGCTCCTGTCTGCTCCTGTCTGCTCTTGCCTACTCCTGTCTGCTCCTGTCTGCTCCTCAGGAGAGTGAAACCTGCTGTACAAGCACTTTACTGCCAGACCAAGCCCAGCTGCAGGTCTGGCTGTAGGTCAGGCCTCAGACAGTAGGAAAACAAGATGGCATAATGTTGTGTGTACAGTACTCTCTGGGGTTTCTATTACAGACTGGACTTTGTCGAGGTTAATGTTTCTCAAATGTTGTACAGGTACTGATAGCGGCGAGTGGGGTCTTAGTTTTCAATTTGAATTTGGTATTTAAAGCCACAGTAACTTTTTAGGCAAAAATAGACTAAAGGAAATGTTGTTCCTTTGGCTCTAATATGCCACAGTATGACATACAACTTATATCTATCTCCATGGAGAATGTTCCAAAGCATGGTTTTAACTTTCTGTTTCCATGGAATCATGCACATGGCTTGTTACTTCCAGAAAGTTACTCGTTCTTAGCTCTAACAAACCGTTTGTGCGTCAGCAGAAGCAGGTGATGTTAGCTGATACAGTCAGTAATTACTTCTACACAAATATGACTCTAGCATACAGGCTATTGTTACACCCTGTTTCCAGGTGTCGTTCCTGCACATTTGTGAAACGGCTTGTGTTACAGAAATGAGTTGTGCTTAGGAGGACATAGACAAACTTGATCCAGGAGGAAAATTGTTGAAAATAAATAATTCATGCGTTATGGAAGTAAAAAATCACTCACATCATTTTAAGTCAGGAAAAGTCTTGACAATTCTTTCAAATCAATGGGTACATTTACATGACCAGTAAAAATCTGATAACTAAAGTAATCAGATAACCCAATAATCATCAAAAACATGTTCATCAATGAATTTGTAGAGTAACTGTTGTATTTGGATGACATTTAATTTAAAAATAACTCTTTCTGTCATAAAGAGGGGCTATTACCCAGAACTAGTTCATTTTCTGTCCTCACTTACCTTATGAGCTTACCAGAGCATCCTAATTATTCACCACCTTGACACAACTTTCAGCCACAAGAGCATAGTTAACATCATGGTAATGCTAACAACAATTAGCATGCTAACCTTCTGCTCAAATACATTGTAAAAAATCGGGTACAGGACTTTAACTTGTCTTAAAATCTGCAAGCAGTTTAACCATGACCTTAAACCAAATCAGTTGGATGTAGGACACGTGTTGTTACTCATTATTCAGTAGATATGTGGCTCAGTAACACCAGTACACACTAGAACACACTAGTAGAACACACTAGTAGTACACACTAGTAGTACACACTAGTAGAACACACTAGTAGCACACTAGTAGTACACATGAAGTGAAGAGTGAGCCGGAGCAAGTGCAGTAACGCGATCCTCCACATGCTACTTCAGATCTTTCCTACTTCAGTCCAGTTTCCCTGCCACAATTACACCTCATAAATACTGTACTTGCACACGACTCACTTTGTAACAGAAGAGGACAGCTATGACGTGAAAAGTGCTACTCAATATTTTAAAAAGTCCTTAGTGTTCCAATCTCAAAAGCTGAAACGAGTAAGTCCAGCAATTAAAAAGCCGTTGTTACAAATGGTATTGTTGCCTGGCAAAATAGGTTCTGTGTAAACCATAGACTGTATGGACATAGCTAACCCGCTAACCGCTGCGTCCCAAATAGGAAGTGAGCATGGGTGTGCTACTAGCTCCATACATTTTCTGTAACTGCTGCTGTCAGGCGTCTCATTTTGATCTTAAAATATTCTTATTAACCCGCTCTACATGATCCTGGTGTTTTTATTTCGCTATTTTGTCCGTAAATCAAGATATGGACATTAATAACAGACAAATCAGGTACATTCTTTTCCCGAGGTTGCTCCTGCTGGTGTTAGCAACAGGTTTGATTGACAGCGTTGCTAAGCGCTTGCTCCCTTCTTAACACCGCTGTACAGCCTAACAACTAACAACCCTGCTCCTGATTGGCTCTTGGTTGCTATGATACTCTCAGTTGGAATTCCAAATATGGAACTCGGCTCCAAATTCGCCCCTATAACTGCTGACCTCGATTGGCTTCATTTGGCTTGACCGAATGCAGTGGGTGACGTCACACTTCCTTAGTCCACTTCTTTATACAGTCTATGGTGTAAACCAAGAATGCTTAGTACTAACAACCAGTGAATAAAATAGGCACTGAGATGGTTATATACAATGTTATCCAAAATATTGCTTTGTGTTATTTTGAAGATATGATAAATTAGAATATCAAGGGAACTGTCAAAAACCTAAATTCTGAACCTCAACCAAGACACTTATCTGGTGTATTATGTGATTATTGTTGTCAAGTTAACACACTTCTCTAGTCACAGTATTACGCAAACTGCTTGACTCCATGGAGATGTTTATGTAGATTTCTTTTGCGTAGAATGTTCCATAGTATGGCATTAAACCTGAGACAAACAGGTGACGCCTCTAGGCCAAGTTACAGGTCAGATTTATGGAAAGGCGAGGATGCTCACTGCTCACAGTATGAATGTACCTTTCAATATTTGATTCAGCAATAAAAACAAACAACTGTATTTGAATAAATGTAGCCTAAGTTACATAAGTTTAATGCCATACTGGTGAACATTCCAGTTAAAGCAGTAACATTTCCATAAAGACAAGCAGGTGGCAGACACTCCACCAGAGAAGTTCCATAGTGCACCTTTAAAGAGCCCATATTACGCTAACATCTGATCTATGTCATAATGTTGTTTCCTTATCAAAAACATATGTGGGGTTGTGTTTTGTTTCATTCACACTTGTTTAACACACAAACCTGCATGTTCTTCTCTCAAACAGAAAACACTCTGTTGCACCTTGTGATGTCATGTGATAACACAGGAAGTGCTTCACTGTGTTTTTAAACTGATAAACCTTCACTAGAATCATTTGGATAATTTCATCCCTGGAATTGCCAGTCTCTACTGAACTAAAGGTAAAAGGAGCTGTTAATGGAGCACTTTGAGGTCTGGAGATGTTGGCAGACTTATAATGCAGGATTACTTAAACACGTGTGAATGAAACAAAACACAACTCCAGTTATGTTTTTAATGAGGTAACAAGATTCCAACATAACTAAAAGCTCACAAGAGTCAATTTGGCATAATATCTGACCTTTAAATCTTGACTCCGGATGAATTATTGTGGTTGTGTTGTGCAGGCAGTGCACATCATGGAGGTGGCCCTGCAGAGATACGGCAGCTATGAGCGCTTCGAGCAGGTGACAGGAGGCAGTCTGCTGAGCAAGAGCCGCATCTGGACCGGCGTCAAGAAGTACATGGAGAAGGAGGGCTGTGTGGGGGAGGTGAGTTGGAGGAGAAGGGCTGGAAAGAAAATTTTACTTAAATTAATAATAATAAAAAAAACTTAAAAATTACTCAAACTCATACCTATTATGCAAAATCAACTTTTCAGGGCTTTTAACCATGTTAGTTGTTTCCCCTTCTCATTTCCCCTCTTGAAGTTGTATTTGAAATCGTTCATCCGTGCATGTTTGAGCAATCTTTAATCACTTATTTTCAAGATGCCATATTGCCGATCATCCCTGTTTTCCCTGCCACCAGCATACGCCTACTGCTCTGTACTTACTTCCTTCTCCAATTTTGTTTTCTTACTCTGTGATTCGGCAGCGTCGCGTAGTCATTTTGGTACAGACGAAAAACAAATCCGCTGCTTTCTTGCTTGATCTGCAGCTGTCCATCTTAGGTGCTGACAGCTACACGGCTCTTTGTTGCTACCATTAGGCACTGCAGTTTTCTAACACGGAAGTCTGCAGACATAATTATATTCAAGATTTTATGAAAAATATTGCCTAGTATTTTCTAGTTAAAAAAAAAATGGTGAACTTTATAACATGGTTGTTACCTAGCAACCATAATGTTAACAAGGGCTAAAACCTGTCTATACTGCACAATTGTTATGATTAGACTAATCAAAATAAATGACAACACTTTTATTTTGTTAAATGAAGGTTTAAACTGCTACAAAAATACCATCTCTTTATGCAGTTTTTTGAATGGAATCTTCAGTGTTGATGGCATAGGTAGAGGTTTTCTGTTTAGAACTCACCGCAAACTGTCGCTTAACTGATGTAAAACTACAATAATTATTTACCATTATGTACTATTCCAAGTAATAATTAGAAAAATCTGAAAACTTTATACTATAAACATCACGTCTTCACTGGAGTTTGTTCCTGTAGAAGTGGCGTTTATGTAACAAACAAACACAACAAAGATTACATCATGAGTTATGAACGTGTCACTGAACACCACCACACTTACTCACTGTGTGTGAGAGAGACTCGAGAGTCTAACTGTAAAGGCAAAACCACCGTAATTGAATCACTCTACTTGTATAGAAGGAGCCATATGATACGACTGAACAACTTTTAGATTACAGTGTGTGTTTTATAAAGTCTTAGTCGTCTTTCCACATTTTTAACACATTTAAGAGCACCAAAACTCACCCACCCACTTAGTCCTTTCTGTGTTGACAGAGGAACAACAGTCTGGGATAGTCGCAAGCAACTGTTTCCATTTTGTTTATCCTACAATGTCTCTGATGATAAAAGTGTCTGTCCCTAGCAGTTGCCTCTTTTTGGTTGTCATACAATAAAATATCTTTTAAAATGTATAGGCAATATCATTCAGTCTACTTTTTCTTAAACAGCTTACAATGTACTGCATGAAGTAAAATGTGTCCTAACTAGAAGAAATGACAGTTATGTGTGCATTGTGTCACTTTGGTAACTGCATGTAGAACACCGCGAGCAGGATGTCACTGCAAAGTATTGATTGCCTATACTGTAATATAATTAATAACTGCAGCATATGCAATTTCCTTTTTCTTTTAATTTAACTGGGTTTCACGTGTCTATAGATCCGATTATACATCTTCTAACTGTCTGTACCTTTTGCATGTTGAGATCGTGGTGCAGGTGACAGATAACCTCCTCTCCAGAGCCTCCATGACTGTAGTGAACAGCAGGCCCACTCTCACCATCAACACGGCCACAGCCAGGGAGCACTGGCTGGAGGGGATGCTCCGACACGAGATTGGTACATGTTCAACTTATATCATCTTTATTTTGAGCTATGCCATGGGCAGAACAAACAGAAACTGGTACAGATAGGAGGTGAATACAGATTAATTCCAAGATTGACTCAAATTCCATTGATGCTTGAAATGGAGTTTGAAGAAGTAAGACTTATTTACTTCTACAACTGCTACTCACAAATCAATCTGTTCAGGGCACAGAGGTTTTTGTTTGAACTTTTCAGTTTTGCATTATGTTTTAGATTTTTTTTATTACAGCCACAATTTTCGTATTATTATGTGTGCGTGATTTAATAATACTAATAACAACAATTTGGAGAGACTACTGAGTAACAGATTGGACTCTGATTCATGATTTAATGTAATTTGATAGACAAATCTGACAAAAAATAAATCATATCTGAAGGTAAAATGTAAGAAGTGCAAATGTTCAAATCAGTTAATATTGTCAATATAAAGCTTGTCACAGTATTGTTATTTCAAACTAAATTTTTCTTAAAGAGGGGGTGTTATGCAAAATCAATTTTTTCTACCATGTTATAACATTGTTCCCTCATCAAAAACAAGTATTTTAGCGACCTCTCCTGGGCCCTATTCGAACACTCCTTATGCTTAGCTGTATGATTCTGAGCCCACAAGCCTACGTCATCCATACTTCCACAAGACAATTCTCCAAACCTGATGTGCAGTAGCTTCATTAGTGGGATGTACGCTGACTGTGCTGTGATAGCGCTCTGAAGGAGGAGTGACTTAAGGCAGAGAGCAAAGAGACACAGAGCATCAAAAACGAAAGTGAAACTTAGAAAACATGTTAACATGTTGTTTGGGCGAATAATAGCATTTTCAAAACACTAAAAGGTAACCTGATGATCTGTGATCTAAATATGTTATGTGTTAGCAGTTAATAGAAGTATAGAAATAAAATGCTCCGTCTTTAAGTATGGTGTCAGAAAGCTACTCTGAAAAGTACAATTTCTTCAAAAAGTAAACGTAATGGAGTACTACCCACCTCCGTTCACAGGCACTCATTACTTCCGTGGCCTGAACAACGTGCACCAGCCGTGGAGCACGAGCATAGGACGCCGGAGGCACAACCTGAAGCCCCTGAACCCCACGGAGGAGGGTCTGGCCAGTATCCACAGTGTGCTCTACAGAAGGGACCCAACCCTCTGGAGAGCCGCCCTGCTCTACTACACCGTGTACCAGGCCAGCAGCATGTCCTTCTGCCAGCTCTTCCACTGCCTGGGACGCTTCCTCCAGGATCCCCACACCCGCTGGGACTACTGCGTGA
This sequence comes from Periophthalmodon schlosseri, assembly GCA_000787095.1. Classification (NCBI taxonomy): domain Eukaryota; kingdom Metazoa; phylum Chordata; class Actinopteri; order Gobiiformes; family Gobiidae; genus Periophthalmodon; species Periophthalmodon schlosseri. The sequence goes on along the minus strand of KN482321.1, from coordinate 34,841 downwards.
GAGCCAAGAGGGGCCAGACGGACACTGCACTGCCAGGTTGGAGATATGCTGGTTAAAGTGCATTTGACAGATTAATATGTTTTGATTTGATTTTGATTTTGTGACTGGGTTTGGTGGGATAGAACCTCTGGTAAATATTTATCATAATTTGACATCAGGTAAGTGGCAGTTTGTGGATATAGAAAACAAAAAGTTGGAAAATACAGGAAGTTCTAAAACAGAATCCCTCTATCTATGTCATCAACATGGAAAACTCAATTATGCACAAGGAGGCCATTTATGTGACAGTTTAAACCTTCACTTAACAAAATAAAGATGCTCTGTTTCTGTCCTTAAATAAGAAGCCCACTGTGCTGTTGTTGGCCAATTTGGGCAGAAAGAGTTGACTCTGACAATGACAAGCCCCTCCCAAGTGCGTTACCATGGAGCTCCTCTCACACATGTGTATTAGTATTAGAGGAGAAGTGTGATAAAGATGCTGAATTGATCGTCTTACCATTTATGTGACAGTTTAAACCTTCACTTAACAAAATAAAGATGCTCTGTTTCTGTCCTTAAATAAGAAGCCCACTGTGCTGTTGTTGGCCAATTTGGGCAGAAAGAGTTGACTCTGACAATGACAAGCCCCTCCCAAGTGCGTTACCATGGAGCTCCTCTCACACATGTGTATTAGTATTAGAGGAGAAGTGTGATAAAGATGCTGAATTGATCGTCTTAGATCAGGTTTTATAAACTACTTTGAATATTATTTAAGTATTTTTTATTTCAATAGCAGTCCAGTCATTTTTCTTTTGGTCTTATTAATGAATAAACCCAATCTTAATCTCTCTTTTTTTGTATTGGAGGTGTGGGACATGTTTGCACAATAGGTGGTAAGCAGTTTGTTTTTAGCAACAAAGTGGTCCTTGGTCTGAAAAAGTTTGAGAAACACTGCTCTAGCTGGTCATTTGCCTGTTCAGGTCAAAGTGATTTTCATGTTATCTCACTATGCGCCTCAGTGAGTATAGTGTGAGGAGACTGTTACATAATTACTATAATGTATATACCAGAGCTAAAGTAAATGATTTTGAGCTTTTGAACTGTAAATGTGTGCATCTAAAATTGGCTGATAACCTCATTTCTGTATTCATTTGATTTGCAGGTTGCTTCAGTAAGGACCAGGTGTATCTGGATGGCATCTTGAAGATCCTACGATACAGAGAACAGATCAACTTTCCTCTGCTCATGTCGCTGGGGAAGGTGAGGCTGTTGACATTTTAGGCTGAAAGTTACAATGAAATATTGAACGGTCAAAACATAGGGTCTTAGTATTGATACTTTGCAGCTGATGTCATCAACACTCCCTGGGGGTTAGAGATGACTAGAGGCACTGCTCTGTTTGAAGCTCTGTTACTCAAGTTAGACCTTTGTTTTAAAACAATTTGAGTATAAAGAATTGACTTAGCTGGAACTACAATAGGTGAGCTCATTTGTTCTGTGAAACAAGTCCCTCTCAAATAACATTACAGTCACAAGCTCACTAGCATTACCCAACACTTTCACGTTTTGTTGAAAATCAAACACCTGAACAGGACCATGAACGCTCGTATTGATCTCAGGCTCCTGAAAATTTGTTTTAATCCATTTTGTATTTTTTTTTTTTTTCTGTCAAAAAACGTGCTAGGATGTGTTTGTTAATGTGTGCATTGTGCAGGGTGGGTAGAGTAGCCAAAACTTTACTCAAGAGAAACATTACTTTACAAAATAATATTACTCAAGTAGAAGTACAAAGTAGTGGTCCAAGAAATTACTCAAGTAAGAGTAAAAAAGTATTTGGGAAAACTAAGAGTAACTTAAAGAGTAACCGTCAGGAACATATGATTTATAATTTTAAGACAGTGTAATTTGAAGGACAAAACATTAAATATTCTGGTATTTTTAAGGATAGACACAAAAATGAGACAAACTAAAGCATATCTGAAGGAGCGGTGCAAGAAACACAAATGTTCAAATCATTAACTATTGTCAACATAAAGCTTTTGTCACTTGTAGACTTACAGTGGGAAGAGAAACCAAAATATTTACTCAAGTAGGAGTAAACTTATACTGCTAGTTCTCTGAAAAGTACAATGTCTTTAAAACATAACTCGCATAAATGTACTACTCACCGCTGGCATTGTGTCACCATGGTAACTGCCACCCCGAGCGTCACTGCAAAGTATCAATGTATAAACTAGGTGCTAACTTAGATTGCCTCCTTCTCATCTGGCTTCATTTGCAAGTTTCGTATTGTATCTGTAACATTCTGTATTTCCCTAAGGCCTGACTCAAATATACTGGGAGGAAAGTGTATCCTTATATAACCCAAGCAAAAAGCAGGCCCCAGAATAGTCCGTAATGACTAAACTAAACTCATTCATGCACTGCACCAAAATGATGTAAGAAGTGACGTCAAGGTTGCTTGAAGTTTGCTCTTCTTGAGGTTTTAGTATCAATTTCAGATGTACTCATTGTATCACTGTAATTAAAAGAAATAACCGGAAAAAAATGAAAATTCACATGTATAACCTTAGTATTTGTTTGGGATTCATCTTCTGGTTTAAAGTCCTGACAGTAAACATGCAAATGTGTTTGAATATTGACACCACTTTTAGTACTATTGTCATTTGGATTGGCCCAGTGTTGATTACAGATATATTAACCACAAACCAGGTCAACATCCACAGTAACATTTTAGCCTTTTTGACTGAAATAAAAGCATGTTGTTTTTTTTGTTTTGTTTTTGTGTTTATCCATAAACCTGACTCTTAGACTCCATAGAAATGTTGTTCCTTTGGCTATAATCTTCCACAGTATGGTATAAAGTTATCCATCTCCATGAAGAATGTTCTGACGTGTTCTGAACTTTCCAGGGAATCATCGTGCCACCTTGAGAAAGTTACATACTGTACCTTTAAATAGCAAATTAAACCATAGAATTCTGAGCTGCTCTCCACCTCTGTTATAAAGTTTTGTTTTTATTTTAACCATTTTGTTTTAACCTATTCTCCAACAATTTTCTTTTTGTTATTTTTGTATATTTTCAGGTGGCCTTTGAAGACGTGGACAGGCTCAAATCTCTGGCTCAGATGGACAACATTCGGATTCCCCACTTCATGCAGGACCAGTCCAAGTATCAGGAACAACTGACCAAGATCATGGTGGTCAACCAGCTCACAGACGAAGAACTCAGGACCATTATCTAAGCAACAAGCAAATCAAACCACAGACACTCTGCCAATGGGTAGAAACAGACATTTAGTGCATGTTAGTAAAGTAATAGTGGTTATGAAGTCTTTATGTGCCAAATAATGAGTAGGACTACTTCAGCGTTGATACCTCATTCGTGGTAGATTTAATAATGTTTGTGCCAACTATAACAGGACTGAAATCAAGTTTGAAATGACATCACAACCTGCTAAATATTGCTAAAATGCAGATGTTTTTCTTCTATACCTGGTTAATGGCTCATTGAAAGCTGCACAGTGTAACTTTTTCCACTGAGATGTTATTGCTTTGCCTGGAATGTTCCACAGTATGATATTGAAATTAGTGGTATTTTTATTGGGAAAAATACCTTGAGATCTGACCTGTAACTTACACTGCTGATGTCACTTATGTATCGCTCTAGGAAAAGTAATAACGTCTCCATGAAGACAAACAGGTGACAGACTGTCCACCAGAAAGTTACATAGTGCATCTTTAAAGAAGACCCATTGTGCTTGTGTTTGCTATATAGTTAAATTCTACCTGTGCATCATTATTTATAATTTGTTTGCTATATAGTTAAATTCTACCTGTGCATCATTATGTTATAATTTGGACATTTTAAATTGCAATATTCATCAAAAACGACTTGATAAAAGTAACAAGTCTGCTAGGAACCAACTAGAACATGGTTAAAAGCTTTGAAAAGTTGATTTTGCATAATAGGTCTGCTTTAAATAATCAGGCTTAATATATATATACACATATATATATATATATAAATACCAAATAATTGTTACAGGAATACTGGCTATTCCCATCACATTCTGCAGTCTGAAAGCAACATGTTTGTTTTTCAATAGAATGTGTAATATTCCATCTTACCCACTTCATGGCACTGTCTGATCAATATTGTCACGCCCCTTAAGATGTTAGATAGTAGAATTACAATTTTCTGCTCTTTACTCATCTGTTATATATCGTGAGGCTGAGAGGGATGATGTTTTTGCTGCTGTTGTGAAGAGGGGGTCAAGGCAGTGTGAAAGGAGGGAGAGAGTGCATTCATATGAATTCATTATTTTACCAGTTACCATAACCAACGCAGCATCGATCAATATCACTACCACATATTTCTCTTTGTAACCCAAATAGAATAGTTTTTGCTGTTTTATTCTACTAGAATTATTATAATCCAGAAAATGATGCTGTCTTGTGATGACTCTAGTACTGAAACATAGATTAAAGTATTAACCTTACTTTCTAAGACCAAGTGCACTTACGGTACCTACTTTCACAACAGTGGACACTCTTGCACTACAGTGTAATCATGATAAGTACTTACCTAGTCTTTAGCCTTTAGCAATATGACAATGATTTATAATACAGCTGGACAATGTTTGCAATAATTGTAGACTTTAGTACTGTGACGTCTATGGACACGGATTTAAAGCCTAGTTTAAATATTGCACTTTCTTACCCTGTTTGTGACATCCAAGTTGCACTGATGACCTGGGCATTATTTGATTATAGAATATACGTCACTGATTCTTAAAACAGTGATATTTCTATGTGATGTTATGTTTAAATAAAATAAAAAAAGGCAAAATGTGACTCCGTAAATCATTGTGGTAACTGTCATTACTGCAAGACAAATTCATACCTTTAAAAAAAAAGTCTTTGTAATACATCAATTGACTAACCTATTTTATATCTGATTTTTGTATCGTCAGGTTTTACGCCAGATGCCCTTCCAGCCAGATTTGATTACTGTGAGCTAGATAAATGACTTACCCAAAGGTACAACACAAGGCACATGGGCACCGTTAGCATTTTTCTAGTGTCTTGAATTTTGGTTACATTTGTAGTAACACGGAGCCGCTTCCCTCTTGTTAAGTAGTGCTGATTCGGGCTGTCATTGCACGTTTAGTCCAGTAGGGTCCGGTTTCAGATGGAAACCGGGGACGTGTGAATGATGCAGTAATAGTGCAATCCAAGAGATCCCAGGGCCACCCAGAGCACCCCTCTCAATGACAGCTAGGGTGACACTTAAATGTACCAATTAACAGATTAAACACTATTGTCCTTGAACAACAGTACAGAAGGCCTCTTTACGTTTAGTTTATTCATGAGTCACTGTACAGAGCTGGATTGAACACCTGCTAAAGGAAGGTCTGTCATGATAATTACTATATTGACTCACCGTTCAATATATGAAAGGTAGAACAATATATTTTGGGCCTCAGTATTTATCGTGAGTACTTTTTCTTTGCAAAAGTATTGGGTATTTTTGTTGTAATAGTATAAGATTTGAGCTGTGGAGGGGTGAATTAGTCCCTTTTATGGCTAATTATTGGTACATTCTGCTATTTGTTGCAGCTCATGTCTATTTAAAAATGATTTACTGGAATCATCTGGCATTATTTAAATCTTAATTAGTGGCATAAAGTAGTTTCATATCGTTTATCGCAATATTTCTCTGCAGGAATAGATCATGCTTCAAAATGTGTTATCGTGACAGGTGCAGGTAAAGGTACGCATATTGAGGAGACCAACAGTCGCCTTGTAGTTAGAGATGGGCAATATATTACATACATTTTGGATAATGGATATATATTTATAAAAGAGATGTCCAAACTATGAACTGGGGGTTACCTTAAGTACTACTTTTTTAATCACATTTGTACATCATTTTCTAGCCTACCATTCTATTCTAAGCCTCAACAACAGTGCTAACTTTAAAGAATAGGCATTTTATACCATAGGGACTCAAACTGTATACTGTGTTTTATGTCTGAAATACAGTAGACCTGCTCTCTCTCGTGGTCCTTAAGTGAATTGCAGCCTAAGTGGTTGAGAAAATGTGAAATCAGTTTGAATAAGAAGCTGGCATACGTGGCAGGATTCACAAATGGATTTAGTTACCACCCACCTACACACAGTCTACTATATCATACTCGGGTTGGATAAAGTAGCCTAATAATACATCTGGTATGTGCATATTGTATTTTGTGCATTTGACCCTTTAGCTCCCATTCTGTTGGTCAGAAATACACTTTGTCAATAAGGTAAAAATAATGAAATTACCGATATTCAATTTGTCAACAACCTATTTAAGAGTCATGATACAATGGAATCAGTGTCAAGAGAAGCCCATTGAATGTAAGCTCCACAAGAGGGCGCTAGTCCACCACGCACATTACCGCCATGACCAAATGTCAAATCCAGTATGGCGTTCATCATTAAGTCAACAAATCAAGTCAAAATGCAAAAGCGACTACAAAAACCCCTTTCATCACATTTGGTAGTTCATATGTCACTGTTCTTGCAGTGTTCTCTGTGTTAAATTGTGTGATTTTGTTTAATGTGAAAGTACAATATAACTTTTGGTAGAGAGTCTGCCACCTGCTTGTCTCCATTGAGATGCTATTGTGTTACCTCGAATGTTCCACAGTATGACATTAAACATGTCCGTCTTGCATTTTCACTTGCAAGAGTTTTTCTTACTGTAAAACAGGGTTGTCTCTCCACAAACTTGGCAGGTAAATAGAAAGTTAAAACGACACTTCAGAACATTATCCATGGGGATACGTGGAAGATAATTATTAAAGGAACAACATTTCCATGGAAACAAGCAGGAGGCAGCCCTCCTCTAGGTCAAATAAGAGTCAGGTTTGTGGAGATGCGAGCCGGCTCAGCTCACATGCTTTTATTTTATTTTTATTTAAAAATTAACTGCAAATCTATATGTAATGCTGTATTTGCATTTTGTGCCTGTGTGTGTAAACACCTCATTATTAACAGCATAGTCCTTACAACAGCCTGGACAAAAACAACCTCTTCTAGACTGCATAAGCAGCGTAAGGAAGTGGAGTTGCGTTCACTGCCCCTCGCTCATTTCCATTACAGAAGCCCACTCTAGCTACACACAGCCTGCCACTGTGTACATAATTTATCAGTGAAGCTTTCAACTTCCCTGCTCTCCTCTTCTTAAAAAGGAACTATATGTGTGATTTTGATTTTAAATTCCATAAACATGACTTAACTTTGTCCCCAGATACGAGGCAGGCATGTTCAAATCAAATATAGATTTAACTGACGACAACTGTAATGCTGATTTATTTTTAATTACAAAAACACTGGACGTGATGGCCAAGATGTTTATGTTATAATTTGGTGTTTTGGTTCTCAAGGCAATTATCCAATCAGAAAGCAGAGTTTCTCATTTGGGTTGCCAGTTTCAATGCTGAAATCCAGTTAGTTTAAACCTAAAAGGACTCTCTCTGATGTGAATGGTCACTACCTAAACCCCAGCACCTGCAGCTGCTGCCTCTGCTGCTCCAGTATACGCTGTCCATATACTGAGAATGAGAAAAACCTGTATGTGTCCTCTATATACAGGTTAAAGCACTGGAGACCCAGGTTCAGTTGTCATTATAATATATTTTCTTTTAAACTAAGAGCGCAGGCTACATACAGTACCTTTAATCTTAGCAGAATGAACGAGACGACCACAAACGCCACATCAAAGCACTTACATTTATTTCTTCATATCTTTAGAAAATGTATGGCACATTTCTCTTCATATTGTCCGTTTTAGTATTACATTGTATTTTATAGTCTCTTCAAATATGGCTCTATAACTTACCACAATCATCTCTAAATACGCAACCTCGTTCACATTCACTAACAAGCAGCAGTCACGTCGGCGTCCAGTGTTTGTGATGTCATCGCTCGTGCTTGGATAGCTCCTCCCCCCGGTCCACGGTGACTCCGGGGCGGGGCAGCTCTTTGGAGGGAAGGTCCAGGTAGAGCTCGGCCACGATGGGACAGTGGTCAGAAGCCACGCCCCCCCACGACCAGTTATCAGGGATCCAGGGGTTGGTCATACCCTCGCGCACCACCACGCACTGACCTGGGCACACAGGAGGGAAGGGCGATAGGGTGATAAGGTTGTCTACATTATCAATCCAAAGCTTTATAATTAGAGATCCACCAATATAACCCAATGGCCGATAAGCTCTGCCGATATTTTTGGGCCAGTTTTGATTATTTTCTCCAAATTATGTCATTTAAATTTATTACAAACTCCCCCACAGCCCCTTTTTTACCACCAGCCTATAAAAGAGCTGAGTAGTCACGTGTTGTGCAGTTATCTCTTTGCACTCAAGCGTAAAAATAAAGCTTTATGTGGATTCTTCAGGCGCCTGTGCTGGAGATTTAAGGCTGATCGCTGATATGCTAAAAAGATATGCAAATATATGTATATCAGTCCATCTCTAGTTATAATACTTAAAGGTAATTTGTGTGTTCAAAGTGAGACACTGCAGGAGAAACATGTACATTTATATATAGATTTAATGGGGTGGTTCTGTCCTTGTGCAAAACATATTAATTTAATATTAATGTGTTGTGTTTGTTCGTTTGCTTGTAGGTGTTGGTGGTCGCAGGGGCAGATAGAGCAGACTGCCAGCCTCGCTTCTGTCAGTCTACCCCAGGTCAGCTGTGGCTACACTAGTGGATACTGTGGAGAAGATACCACAGTGTAGCGCTTTCAGAGGCGCATTACAAGTGAAAGGCATTATTATTAATACTTATTATTGACATAAATCTAAGAACTTTAATGCCATTTTTTAATATGAAAACAGTTTTACTTGACTTAAATCAGGCAAAGAAAAATATATAAGCAAAATGGTAAAACACATTTTGAGAAGCCTAAAAGCTGATTTAGCAAAATTCAGTTCTTTCACTGCTCATAATTCAGTTTTAAATGTTTGTTTACAAAACTTTGTCGCTCATGTATTAGTGGTTAGTGAATCTAAAACAATTATCCAGTTCTGTATTTTATATAGACTATTAAAAAAACAGGGGAACTGCAATTGAATTTTGGACACAAGACTGAAAGATTTCCTTCTGAACTAATAAAAGAGTCTCATGTATATCAGAAAATGTCTGCAAAGGCCTACTCTAAACTGTAGAGTTAGCAGGTTTACTCCACTATCTTCTTGTGCTTCTTAGATGCTTCAAAAGCTTTGACTGCATCAACCATAGCAAACTGTTTATAAAGTTACAGCAAAGAGGGGTTCCTCACTATTTAACCCAGGCTCTATGTTTTTGGTAAACACCAAACAATGAAAGTCAAATGAGGAACTGTCACTTCTGAAACGGTTCTTGTGAAAAACAGGGTGAGACAAGGTGGGATCCTGTCACCTATGCTCTTCAATTTGTATATGGACGATCTATCCCAGAGACTAACACAGTGTAAGACAGGTGCATGATGGGAGACAGACTCTTGAACATCTGTATACAGATGACCTGCTCATCATGTCCCCCACTCTACAGGTCTGCAGCAGCTGCTGAGAGTCTGCTCAGACTGTGGGGAGGAATATGATATCAAGTTTAACTCCGCAAAGACCGTAGTGATGGTGGTGAGGAGAAAGGAGCACCTAAAGACTGTTTCCTGCTTTTTTTGGAGGGGAGCTGTTGTGGATGAGGTCAAATGTCTTGGTCATATAATCAGGAGTGATCTCAGGGATAATGATGACATTCAGAGGCAGTACTGCAAACTGTACACACAAGCTAATGAAATTTCATATGTGTACAAATAATGTGAAAATAGCTCTATTCAAAGCTTACTGCACACCGCTCTATACTGCCCCCTTCTGGTGCAGTTAAAGAGTATGTTTAAGAAGCTGCAGGTTACATATAATAATGCACTTTGGATTTTACTGACAGTCCGTTGTTGCACAAGTGCCTGTTTGCTGTTTGTGCAGAATAACATCCCTACATTGAATTCTGTGATCAGAAACTGTGTCTAAATGTATGAAGCGGCTTGTTTGAATGATGCCTGAGCAGAGCAGTGTCAGATACACCTCTGAACTCCGAGGAACTGCTTATATGGACTATAGACACTTCTTATTGTTATGTTTGTCTTCTGTCCGTTTTTAACGTTCTATATGGACCCACTGGAGTCTGAAATAAAGCTTGATTAATTGCGACCATTCAAATTATAATTGTGATTACTCTTGCTGCCCTAGTTACCACTGCACCTGTTTGTCCCACGTGGAGCAGAGAATTAATTATAAAGATGTACCAGACTCTCAGGAGCCAGTGCTACTTCATGTCCCCTTCTGTGTGTAATACAAGCAGAGTCATATAGTCATTTTTTTCCCAGTCAATACGCTATGCAATATTTGTCTCGATATTGTGGCCGATAACCGATATTTATGTTAAACAGCCATTTCTTTAGGTGAATTGTTTTACTATTTCTATTACTCGCTAGTCATTTTTACTGTCTTAAAAACGTGGAAAAATATAACTAATTCATTAAAAATAGTTTGCAGCGCTCACAGAATAATGTAATTCATGTAAAAATGTAATAAAAGACACATCTGATGCATTGAGGACAAACCGGGAATGACACATGGGCACATAGACTAATGCATCTTTTTAAAAATATCTGCAGTACATATTGGACAGTTTTTTCCGAATCTGGCCGATGCGTATCATATTAAAGAGGGGGTATTTTACTTCTGTGGGGTGTCAACTGCTAACACATAATTAGATCACCATAAGAAGAGTTTGTATAGAACCGAGAGAGATCGCTAGATTACGCAAACATGCACGGATGGCATCTAAAACCTCTTCAGGCATGTTTTTGATGATGTTTCTGGGGCTGTGACTGACCGGTGTAGATCTTCTTCAAGGCCTTGCTGACCCAGATGTTGTCCAGGCAGCGTGTTCCCTGTGGAGAGCGTGTGCTGATGTTGGTGTACTGCGAGGAGGCCACCAGAGGGCAGAACTTCTCCCTCCTCAGAACGTCCAGCTCCGAGGCCTGAGGGGGGCATCCGAAGTCACCCAACACCACCAGCTCCTTCTCAGCTGCACCCAAGGGAGAAGAGGATCATGTATGACATTACAAAACTACACAGACTGATGTTGTTTGAAGACAAGGACATGTATTTTCTATTCTAACAAAAGAATTATTACTGCAAATATCAGTCATGTACGTAAGTAAAAGTATCAAGTTCTGTGTGATATTTTTGTGTATTATAGCAAAACTGCTGCTGCTACTGCCACTACTACTGCTGCTGCTATTGCAAGTACTACTACTACTGCCACTACTACTCTACTACTGTCACCACTAACTGTCATTTCATATTGTCGACATAAAGCTTTTGTCACTTGTAGACTTACTCACAGTGGGAAGAGGAACCAAAACTTTTACTCAGGTAAGAGTACTGTTACTTCAATAAATATATTACTCAAGTAAGAGTAAAAGTATGCTGCTAGAAAAGTACTCTGAAAAGGACTTTAAAAAGTTACTCAAGTAAATGTAACTGAGTAAATGTAAAGGAATACTACCCACCTCTGCTACTATTACTAGTACTACTTTGACTACAACAACTACTGTCACGACAACTACTACTACTACCATTACACTACCTACTACTACCCAGTACAATTCACAGTTAACTACTATCTATGAGTTTCAGAGTGATGAAAAATTTGCTCAGTTGCCATAGCAATTAACAATTCAAAACAAATATCAATGATGAGAAGTCCCCAAAATGTTGTAGGAGAAGAAACAGGAAGTTGAAGTCTATGAATAAACTATTACTACTATTACCACTACTATCTAGAATATGTGTACCTTTATTAACTATACCTTTTGGTGCAGTAGCAAATGTGTATAATTGTACAGTAATAAAGCTGTATTGTTTGGATATTTGTATTTCTCTTGATGATGTTTCTCTAGTGATCTGAAAGAGCACAGACCTTTGAGAGTGTCCAGGATGCCAGGGGACAGCCGGTGGTGTTTGTTTTCGTCACAGTGTCCGTTCTTCCCGTTGGTGCCATTGGTTCCATTCTCCGCATTAGCCATCTGCATGTGCACGTTTACTAGCTTGAGCTCATAGGACCCCACCTAGATTAAATCATTTTAATAATTAGTTTTAAGATTAACCTTTTTCTAAAAAAAAAAACACCCTGGGCATCTACTCAACATTCTAAACTTGTTCTGGTTTGGCCCTAGTTTGATCCCGGTTTAGTCCTGATGTAGACTTGGTTTGGTCTTGTTTAAGTGCTGGTTTAGTCCAAGTCTAGTCCAAGTTTAGTCTTAGTTTAGTCTAGGGTTGTATAAAGTATTGAAAATCAAATACTAATCAACACTAAAACTAGATACTTATTTCAGCAGGTATCAATACTAAAAAAGTCACATTCACAGGACAGAAATGAACCTTTCCTGAACAGCTTTAGAATGATCTTGAACTGTATCAGAACAAGTTAGAACAAATTAGACCATAAACAAGCTACAAAAAAGCCAATAACGAATAGGAAGAACAGAAACTTGCCGTGTAATATTCATACAGGGGTATAAAATAACCTCAACCAAGACAAATGTAAGGAAATCTTATTTTTTGTCTAGTTAAAGAAGACATATTGTGCTTGTGTCTGTTCTATAATTATAATCTATGACACCCGTGGATCATTATGTTAGAATTTGCACATTTTAAATCGCAATATTCATCTAAAACAACTCAATAAAAGTCACAAGTCCGCTGACTTCCACGTTAGAAAACTGCGGTGCCCAGAGGGGGGTCGCCCTAAACGGCATCACGACAAAGAGCTGTGTAGCTGTCGACACCTCTGATGGACAGCTGCAGATCACATTAGCGAGCAGCAGATTGTTTTCATTTGTATCAAAATGACTATGTGATGCTGCTGAATCCTATGCGTATCACTAAAACAAAACTGGAGCGCGAAGTAAGCACCGAGCAGTGGAGGTGAGTCTGTGGCAGTGAAAAAGGGGGTTGATTGTTTATTTTCAAGACGCCATATTGCCAATTAAAAGATTCCTCAAACATACATGAATCACTCTAAATACAACTTTGGGACAGTTAATGTTGAGGGGAAACAACTATAACATGGTTAAAAGCTCTGAAAAGTCCATTTTGCATAATAGGTCTGATTTAATGGTTTTTTTTATCATATCAAAGCATGACATATTGCACAATGCCTTGACGTTGCTTTGTGGCAGCTCCATTACTCACAGTGAACAGGGCCTTGTAAAGTCCCGACTGGCCGTGGTTCCCGTTGCCGTTGGCCACCGCAGACTCCAGACTGGTGGCTTCCTTCAGGTCTATCCCAGAGGAGCTGTCCCACATGAACCCGCAGAAACTCCTCCCCTGAGGACAACACAAAAATACGGTGTAAGACAGAGGACAGGGAACAAGACACACACAAACTGAAAACTGACTGGAATGTTCCACAGTAGATCATTAAACATATCCATCTTGCATTTATTCAATTATAGGTATTTACAGCTATTACTTACTGAAAAATGTACTTGGTGGCACCACCTACTTGTCTCTTTTGAAATAGATCAGTTGAATGCCTTACTTTGGCATTCGCTTAGCATTTTTGGTGAAAGCAAAATCGTGAGTTTTAGATTTTACTGGACAAATCAGTTATTAGGTAACTAAAGACCACATAAGACACATGTTCGCTTAAAGTACATATGACCGGTTACACGATTTATTTCATTAAAATATACTTAACATAATCATATTTAGGATTTTACTCAAAATCTTACCTAGTTTTTAAATTTTACTTCCTGGATGGACATGGGCAGCAGATATGACATAACTGTTACCTACAGTTAAACAAGAGTCAAAACCTGTCTAAATTATACAATAGTTATGATTAGGCAAATAAAAATAAATGACAACATTTATTTGGGTAAATTAAGGCAGGTACCATCTAATCAAACCAAGGAAAGAATATAATAAAGTTACTGTTGGTTAGCCTCTGCTGAGTTTCAATCTTGAAAAATGTGAAAAACAGCTACTTCTGTTAGACATGAGACTGTTTCATTACAGAAATCCTTGGCGGTACCTTGGAGGAGGGTCCTGTAGCCCTGTCTGACACCACGCACTTCCACAGCCCGCGGGGACTCTTCCATTGGCGCACACTGGACAGACTCGCCTGGTTCAGCTCCACACAGAACTGCAAAGAACAGGAACATGTCACATATTATATATAAAGATCTTTACAAGTCTATGGAGCTCAACAGTGACTGCCCGTTCACTTTTCCCGTAGACTTTTCAAAAAAATTCAAATAATGAGAGTTCAAAGACATCTAATATCCATAATGTGGTTGTTTTAAGTCCAAAAAGCAAGTTTAAACACAAGTTTGTTTTAATAACTTAGCGGTTTATAGAGTTTCAGAAACAGATTTTAAATAAACTTATGGGTCTTGTGGTTATTAGTTACCAAAGAGCTGATTAGCCCTGAGCTTTCAAAGTTTTAAAATACTTTTTTTTTCGTGAAGTCTATGGAAAAAACAAATGGAAAATTAGATGGTTATTAGAGTAAATTAAAAGCCATTGAACAGGGTCTACAAACAAAAACTGAAATCAGAAAATCATGTTCAATTGTGTAAATGCGTCGAGAAGAAATTTAAGTAATAAAAGACATGAAAGCTGATACAAAAAACACATGTATTGAAGACACAGAAATTCATCCAACATTTCATACAACAATTCAAACATAGAAGTTCATAGAAATGACTGTTTTATTTAGATCCCCATTAGCATTTGCAGCGTATTGTGCCAGCTACTCTTCTTTGAGTCTTTTCAAATTTCAAATATTAAAATTCATAATTATAAGTAAATATGACTAATAATTCAAATAAAAACAGACAAAACAAATGAGATAGAAACTAACTTCCAGTTCCTTTAAAATAAGAAGAACAAGTTTTGCTTATCACATCCTTTTCACTGTAGCAGTAGACACAAGTGCGCTGACTTCCGCATTAGAAAACTGAAGTGCCCAATGGGGAGCAGACGTCGCTGTAAACGTCATCACAACAAAGCCGTGAAGTTGTCGGCACCTCCCGTGGATCGCTGCAGATCAAGCGAGCAGCAGATTTTTTTTCTTTCGTACCAAAATGACTACGCCACGCTGCCGGATTCTACGTGTATCACCGAGGCCATTCCTAAACAGTAAACACAAGTAAAACAAAAGTGCCTATTTAGCACTGCCGCTGGCTGTGTTAGCGTAAATCTACAGTGTTTTAAAGCACACTTAGCATTCACCCGCCTGTGCCAACATTTGTTATAAAAAGGCATCTGCAGTGTTTGACCGTGTGCCAGAATGATGTTTTTTAGAAATGCGTGTTCGTTTTTTTGGCCTAAACACCTAAACTCCACCCACAACCACATTTCAAGCGTAATTTCCCGCCCCTACAGTGGTATCGGTTAATACCGGATATCGGCAGAAGGCAAAGTATCAATATCGGTATCAGAACTGAAAAAGCTGGATCGGTGCATCTCTAAAATTCAGCCAGTTAAAATCATATTACAAAACATCACCAGTTTCTGTACCAATTTTTTTTCAATGTATCTGAGCAAAATTTGTAGAGATAAATTGTATAAGCAGCTATTAGATTAGTAACAATTTTTTTTCAATGTATCTGAGCAAAATTTGTAGAGATTAATCTCAATAGCTGCTTATACAATTTAAGTAAGTCTGCTACTAATACTCTAATTATGAAGCGTTTCATTGTCCGAAATCAGGACGTGTGCCGCTACTTGCCAAGTTTACCATCACAGTTAAAATGATCTTGTTCCATTGCCCACATTTTAAGACCACAAAAATGAGCTACAGCTGAAAATATGAACTGAATGTACTAACTTAACAGCGTCAGCGACTGTGAACTTCCATCCATCTTCGTTCACTACATTACACTGCACCGATGATATGACGCTGTGATTATTATGGCCACATTTATTGCTTCGACAAAGCAATAAAAGTACAGTTCCAGAGGTCAGAATTGATGTGAGTGTACCTCAACGCAGTGAGGCCTGTAAGCACTTCTGGCCCCCACACAAACGGCCTCATAATTCAAGAGAGTGGGTGCAGAGGCAGCACCCAAAGGAGCCTGGAGCAAAGCCCAGAGGAGCAGAGAGCAGACGGGACTCGGCACTACACCCCCTATGTGTGTGTATGTGTGCAACAGGAAAGACAACTACTATTATAGTGCAATTATTACTACCTTGAACCTGGTTACACCTACACCGATTCTGTCCCAGGGCAGCTGTGGCTACAACTGTGCTTACCAGTTGCATTACTACTACCAACTCACTCATGTTCTATACCACAGCTGCCGAGGGGTAGACTGACAGAAGTGAGGTTATCAGTCTTCTACTGCCCCTTAAACCACCCATCACTCACACCACATTCATAAATAGGCAACGTGGATGAAGTGCTTTGCCCAAGGGTACAACAACAGCATGCTTGGTCGGAGCAGGGGTCAAAACCGTCGATCTTCGGGTTGGTGGGCAAAGGTTTTGATCACTGAGCCACTGCTGCTGCATAAGGAAGAAGGGGTTTTGAAGAAGATAGCGGGATTTTAATTAAGATAAGGCGGTCTTATTCTCTTTACCTAAAATGTTGCGCAGTACGGCATTAAACTTAAGTAGTTTACATTTGTTCAATTACAGGTGTTTTTACTGCAGGCCCCCGACATGATGTCACTGCAAAGCAACAGTAAAGCGACAACAGAGCTATGCTAGACACATTTCAGTTTCAACGAATCAAGAAAATCATATAAATGCACTTCCTCTATCTTCCAAGAGTGTCCATCTTTGGCTGCCAGACAACCACTTTTCATAGTCATGTGTAAAGATGACAAATCTCACTTCGTATAAATGCTGGTGCGATGTTCGTTAGAGTCGACCACAGAGCCACTTACTTCCTTAGCAACAAAACAGAACAAAAGGCAAAACCGGGCGCATGACTGACTATACACGTGTCCCCCAAGCCAAGAAGAAGAAATACGTCAGACGTTTAAAATATACTATTTATACTTTGCAGCTGATGTTATAGACATTCCCTGGGGGTGTGACGCTAACTGTAGACACTGCTCTGTCTGAAGCACTGTGACTCAAGTTAGATTTCTTTATTTACGATCTGACCATAAAGAACTGACTTAATTCAAACTACAACAGGTAGTTTTTGATCTGATTTGTGCTGTTGAACAAGTCCCTCTGAAATAACACTACAGTCACAAGCTAGCTAGCATTAGCCAACTGTTTTTCAGTTAGTCACTCTCACCTTTTAGTTGAAAGTCAAAGACATAAACAGGACCATGGACACTCGCATTAATCGCAGGCTGTTTAAATGTGCTGTTTAAATCCATTTTGTATTTTTCCTTGAGTTTTCAGACAACCTTAAAACAGATCAGTCTGTGTTTGCTAATGAGTGTATTGTGTCACCATGGTAACCACTGAACATTCCACCATAGACATACAAGTAGAGCCCCCCCCAGCGTGATGTCACTGCAAAGTATCAATGACAGTCCCCCCTCCCTTTGCTCTCCGGGTTAAGTCACTCCCCCTTCAGAGCACTATCGTATTACAATCAGCGTGCGCTAATTAAACTACTGCACATCGCATCGGGTTTGTTAAATTGTTGTGTAAAGTTTTGTATCATGTTTTGGTATATTTACGGAGGATTCTTGTATGGAAGCATGGATGACGTAGGCTTGTGGGCGGAGCGTCGCACAGAATCTTACAGCTGACCGTAAGGAGGGTTCGATTAGGGAGAGAATGCAATATTACTCAAACATGTATGGATGACATCTGTAACCTCTTCATGCATGTTTTTGATGAGGGAACGACGTCATAATATGGTAGAATTTGCGATTTTGCATAATATCCCCTCTTTAAATGTTTCCCTATAGAAAACATAATTAGGGGTAAATTTAGTACATCCACCATTTGAGGCCAATACCGCCTTTACTAAGATTCACCCCCAACTTTGGATCTTGAAGTCGTTGCTGTTTTTAGCCTTATTTAATACACAAAGCTTCACTCCTCAGTGCAACAGCGTCACTGTGGGGTTTGTTCGTCCAGAAATCAGTGAGAAATGACTTGTTTTCCACACACATTAAGTTCAAGGATGTTCGAAAAGTTGTGACCCAAAACGTTTCATCAGAGTGTACCGCAAACAAGCCCCAGCTCCCAGTGAGTATTTCGGAGTCCAGAAATAGCCGAACAAACACGCCGCATATTTTAGGACGACAGGAGGATTTAGGCTGTGGAGGAATGTGGCCTATCACCTGTCCAGAGGTAACTCATCTGCTGGCTCCTTTACACCAGCTAACTCACCCCCTCACACTGCAAAAAAATCGAAAATCTAATACTAGTTATATTGAAATTCTTATTTATGATGTAAAATATGTAACACGTTCATATTTTGATTGCTTCCAAAATAATTTAGCTTGATGAAGATAAATACGACTTTCGGATGGCGGCTGAAACGTCTCAATTTCAAACATTGTCCAGATAACTTTGAAACCTTCCACCGGCCATTAAATAAAACAGATTAAGTCTTGTCAATATTGCCACCCCTAAACACCTTGAAACATATAAAAGTAAATACGTCTGTGTAACTTTTACGGTGGAGGGTCTTCCACTTGCTGGTCTCCATGGAGATGTGATTGTGTTGCCTGGGAGAAGAAAATCAATATTGGATTTATTTGATTACGGATGCTATTATCTCACTGTGAGAAGTGTTGCCTCTCCACAGAGCTGTCCTGTAACTTGACACAGTGGAATCAACTGCTTGTGTCCAGGGAGATACTTAGGTTTAATATCATACTGTGAAACATTCTTTGCAAAGCATTAAAGGTCCTATATTATGTAAAATTGACTCTTGTGAGCTTCATGCCATGTTAGAATGTTGTTTCCTTGTCAAATCATACCTGGAGTTGTGTTTAGTTTCATTCACACATGTTTGAGTAACCCTTTATTATTAGTCCGTCTACATCTCCAAAGCTCAAAATGCTCTGTTCCACTTGTGATGTCCATGAAGCGGTAGTTTTCAAGTTAACAGCTGCCTTTTACATTTTGTTCAGTAGAGATCGGCATTTCCAGGACTGAAATTATGCAAATGATTCTAGCGGTTTTCAAAACACAGTGGAGCACTTCCTGCATTACACATGACATCACAAGGTGGAACAGAGCGTTTTCTGTTTAAGAGAAGAACTCAGCCTAAATATGCAGGGTTTGTGTGTTAAACATGTGTGAATGAAACAAAACACAACTCCAGGTATGTTTTTGACGAGGAAACATTATAACATAGATCAGAAAATAGTGTAATATGGGCCCTTTAACTAAGCAGGTGGTGAACCCTCTATCAGAAAAGTTATGTAATATCGCTAACTAATCTAAATATTCCTTTTTTGCAGTGCGGTTTCAAATACTTGAGTTCACCCTGACCCACTTCTGTTTACAGCCCTGAGCTCCAGTTTCTGTGCCAAGCATCCATCTGCTGCTAAAGACATTCAAAGACATTCACTGGTGAGCACAAGTTCTACTGAGGCCAACCGGTTCAGTCCTGCAGTTTAAAAGAATACGCTTTGTGTGGAGCTAATGCGGATGACCCAGATCTCAGGGAGTGGGCAGCACACAGCAAATCGAAAAAAAAAAAAAAAAAAAAAGGACCCGATTTTTGCAGTCTTGAAAACGTGAAAAACGGAACTAGTTCATTCGAAACGGTTTGCGGCGGTAACATCAACTAGCATGCTAACACGCACTTCTTGATGACAGAGGTGGGTAGAGTAGCCAAAAAATGTACTCAAGCAAGAGGAACGTTATTTCAAAATAATATCACTGAAGTAGAAGTACAAAGTAGTGATCCAAGAAGTAGTGGTCCAAGTAAGAGTACTATTTACTATGTATTTTTTATACAAATTGATATCAGTCTGGTCCCCACGCCCTCTGTTGCGCCTCAAGCCCAGTCAAAAGTGATCATCCAATCAGATTAGGGTTTTTTTCGGTGACAAATGTAAAACAAAGGAGCTCATTAGTCACCTATGATTTACAAATAAAATCAAATTAATCTCACCACAGATTAACAGAGTTTAGTGCTTCGGACACTGATTCTGAAGAAATCCTCAATGTTTTTCTGCCACCTGTGAACTTTTTTTCATAATTATTCCTATACGGACGGACCACGCATGTCCCCGATTGGCTAATCCACCTGTCAATCACACCCATTTGAAAACAGGGACTCATTTTGACCTCAAGAGCCGCTTACACAATTCCTTAGTTTCAGACGACATCACAGCATTTTATAGACCAATAATATTTAATACAGATGGAGGCAGCTAAAATGAATATTGTTAAAATGCAGATTTTTGTTGTAATAGTGAGTTATTGGGTCTCGTCAGTAATAGAAATGATCAGGTTCAACATTTGTGAATTTACCTTTTAGTAAATGGCAAAGAACAATGTGATCAAAAGAGAAAACTGCCTCTTTTCCCCCATCTGAGACTATGACATCATCACATTCTCGAGTATGAAAACCCCCAATACATCTGTCCTGAGGAAATACAAACTTCTCAAATACATGGAGGAAAAAGGTACAGCCCCTTTACCACAGCTTATTCACGATTATAACAAATAATAAATACTGCAAGTTGTTGTTGAGGCAGGCTTCAAAGACGGGCAGTACAAAGTCAAACAGTTGGAAGGATGTCCGGACGTCACTCCCCGAGCAGTCCTGGTGCTAAATCATCTCGACAGACTCAAAGTGTCAGAACAATGTGTTAATTCTGGTGATAATTAGTGTGAAGCAGCCGGGACAGGAGAACACAAGTGTACATCTGTCCCTTTAAAAAGCATGTCTGCTGCTCCTTTTGCCCGTAGAGGTGTTTTTATCATTTTATTCACCGGCAAATTTGTAACGGTTAAAATGCAGTTAGGACTACAAACGTTTATATTGGTAATAAAGACATTTAAAAACTATTGTTACCATAGATTTCTGTCCTCATCATTCATAAATTATTCGATTTCATCTAATTTGACGGTAGACTAACAGTTAAAGGTCCTATATTACGCAAAATTGTCTCGTCAGTTTTAAGCCATGTTATAATGCTGTTACCTCCCCAAAAACATACCTGGAGCTGTGTTTTGTTTCATTCACATACGTTTGAGTGACCCTTTATTATTAGCCTGTCTCCAAAGCTCAAAATGCTCTGTTCCACCTTGTGATGTCATGAAACGGTAGTTCTCAAGTTAACAGCTACCTTTTACCTTTTGTTTAGCAGATATTGGCAATTCCAGGGCTGAAATCATCCAAATGATTCAAGTGAAGGTGTGTGGAGATTAAAAATACAGTTGAGCACTTCCTGTATTACCACATGACATCACAAGGTGGAACAGAGTGTTTTCTATTTAAGAGAAGAACTTAGTCTAAATATGCAGGATTTGTGTGTTAAACATGTTTGAATAAAACAAAGCATAACTCCGGGTATATTTTTGATGACGAAACAACATTATAACCTAGATCAGAAAATAATGTTATATGAGCCCTTTAAATGTAGTATATGTTAGCGGCCACTTGAGGGCGCACTACTGCTGCTGTATGTACTTAATATGGTGAAACTCGTTGCTATAAAAATCTTATTTTGTTCTTATCTCGTTGCCATGATGATGCTTTCAGGTTTCCACAGAATTATAATTAAACATTTTTTACTGGACTATTGATCAACATTCCCCTGGGGGTTTGAGGCTAACTCGAGGCACTGTTCTGTCTGAAGTTCTGTTACTCAAGTTAGACTTTAATCAGAGCTTTGTTTTGACACAATATGACCATGAGCTAGAACAGGTGAGCTGATTTGTGCTGTTAAACAAGTCCCTCTCACATAAAATTACAGTCACGAGCTAGCTAGCATTAGCCAACAGTTTTTCAGTTAGTCACTCTCACATTTTTTATTAAAAATCAAACACCTAAACCATGAATCGTATTAATCACAGGCTCCTGAAATTGAGTTGTTTTAATCCATTTTGTATTTTTTCTTGAGAGTTGAGACAATCTTAAAACTTTTTGGGCAGTGTTTACTAATGTGTGCACTGTGTCACCATAGCAACTGCTGAACATCCCACCACATACAAAACACCCCTAGCGTGATGTCACTGCAAAGTAACAATAATCTGAAGTAATCGACACCTACTAACAATATACCATGGTAAGAGTATTTCTATTTAAGTTTAAGTTACATTTCTTAAAAACATTGTGGACCTTTTTATGGAAGCGTAAAAAACTTCTTCCACAGATCGTGCAGCCACAGGACCCAGAAACCAAAAATGGTGACTGAATGTTGCTAATTATGCGAATAATGAGTTTAATACAACAGCTGAAGTTTGTATACAATGGTTATGTGTACAAGATAGGTTCTAGTTTTATACTCTTTGTTTGTGTTAAGCACCAATATCCTATAGGCAAACAGGTTTATATTTAAAGAGGGGCTTTACACTTCATGCTCTTGTATATTTATGGAAAACTGCTGTGTCGGAGCATGAGTGACGTAGACTTGTGGGCTGAGCATTGCACAGAATCTTACACCTAACCATAAGGAGGGTTTGAATAACACTAAAACATTCAAACATTCATGGATGACATCTAAAACCTCTTCAGGCATGTTTTTGATGGGGGAACAATGTTATAACATGGTAGAAAGAAAAAAAAGAATTTGTCTGACAAACATATTTTTTAGCATTTAGAGGTGGGCAATGTATCAAAAACGATATTGCAAAAAGAAAAAAATAAAGTAAAAAATAAAACAAATAAATAATAATAAATAATGAAATGAAAAATTAAGTCAACTTTCAAACAAGACACATTTTTGCACTCATGTTGTTCATTTTACAGTCCATTCACTATTTGCGTAATACTTTAACCTCAACCAAGACATTTACAGGCACATTTTGGCACATTCCTGTAAAAACATTGTATGAATTTCATGATGATCCAAAAGTGTTTGTATGTAAATATTAACCACCCCTGTGTACAGTGTGTAACACTGAGAGCAGACAAGTACAGAACAGTTATGTGCTAGATTAAATTGTAACTAACTCTTATGCTACTTCATTTTGCCCTCATTGCCCTCTCTTGTCACAGTAATGCATCAGCCGTGGCTCCACCAAATGAAAAAAGAAGCAACCAAATGTAAGTTCATAAATAAAAAGGTTTGGCTGGTATCCGTTTCAAAAGCTAAAATAGGATATAAAGGTGTGGTACCTCTGTACTTTTGTGATTCATTTTACAGTCCAATCAATATTTGTGCAATACTTGAACCTTTGTGGGCTACACTAAAGCAGCTAAACTCCTAAGCAACTTTTATTTACGTAATTCCATTTTAAAGGGCCCATATTACGCTATTTTTTGATATGTTATAATGTTCTTCACTCATCAAAGCATACCTAGAGTTTTGTTTCATTCATTCATGTTTAACACATAAACCCTGCCTATTTATGCTGAGTTCTTCTCTCAAACAGAAAACACTCTGCTCCACCTTGTGATGTCATGTGGTAATACAGGAAGTGCTCCACTGTGTTTTAAACTTCATATGCAGCACACTCTAGGCCAATAATATTTAACAGAGACGGGGGGGTCAGCTAAAATGAATATTGTTAAAATGAACTTTCTTGTTGTTAAATAAATAAATAAATGTTCTTGGGTCTAGTCACTAATAGAAATGATCAGGTTCAATATGTGTGAAGTTACATATTGGATATTTCATGGCAAAGCACAATGTGAACAACTGGGAAATGTGGCTCATCACATCATCACATTCTATTAAAATATCATATCCATTGCTGTAAATTTTCTAGCCAGAAACCCAAATTTGTCGTATTTCAATCCATTTTATCCTCTTATACAAATTCTTTAAATTACTGCACAAACCCAAAAACCTTGAAAACAAAAGTTCTTTGTACAGAATTTGAAATATAAAATGTAATACTGTATTTATTTTTTTGTCTATATTTGTTTAATACATAATGCCCTATGAATGTGAATGTAAAAGCTTCAGCCTCTTGCAATGTTATTGTTTATACCATTGTATATTTGAATTTTAAAAAAAGGTAGCTGTTAATAGGAAAACTACCACTATATGACATCACAAGGTGGAACAGAGCATTTTAAGCTTTGGAGACGTAGACAGACTAATAAACTGGGATTACTCAAACATGAATGAAACAAAACACAACTCGGGTATGTTTTTGAAGAGGTAACAGTGTTATAACATGGCTTAAAGCTCACAAGAGTCAAGTTTGTGTAATATAGGACCTTTAATAGTATTATCTACAGATTCTAGTCATGTAGACGTGTTTAAAGTGCATATGACAGGTTAGACTACTCATTTCTCTAAAACATAGTTGACACACTTATATTTAAGATTTGACTAAAAATCTAGCCTACCCTTTTCTAGTTTTGTCATTCTGGAGAAGGTTATAATTTCACTTCCTGGTTGGACACGGGCAGCAGATATGACATACGCAGAGGTACGTAATCTAGCAACCATAATGTTAACAAGGGTCAAAACTAAATTACACAATAGTTATTATTTGACATATATAAATAAATGACAACACCTTTATATTGTTAAATCAATGCTTAAACTGTCAGAAAAATGCCTTCCTTGTGCGTAAATTCTCTGCATTTTGGATGAAACTGATGATGTTTGATTCAGTTTCAGAACTCACAGTTACTTCTTGTATTTTCCAACTTTTTGTTTTCTACTTTTCCTCAAAAACTGCCACTTAACTGATGTAAAACTATGATAAATATTCACCACAGGTACTATCCCACCAAACCAAGTCAGAATTAGAACAATATATTAATGTGTCAGATGCACTTTAACTTGCCCTCACTGGCTTCTCCTGTCACGGTAATGCATCAGGTTCACCGAATGAAAAAATATAGCGCCCAAATGTATGTGAATAAATATATACGTGAATACAAATGCTGCATAATTCAACCTGAGTTCTTATAAATGGCCTTTCCACCAATGCGTTCAGCTGTCACTCGGAGCTTGCAAGCATTTTTCCACCATCATAGGCAGCGCTCATGTACTGGAAAGAGGCTATTGTTGGATGTAAGCTTGTATCTGGGTTTAATACTGGAAAAAAAGCCAACGGCCCATAGCAACCGCTGTAGTATTTTTAGTCTTGGAAGTTCAGAAGAGTGCTAAACATGCATAGCCCAAATGTGTTACCCCGAAATAGAACAAGGCACGAGGATGGTGAGGGCAACGTCAAAAGAATGTTGGGAATCAGGCTGAATTACTGGTTTTGAAAGTAATATTGAAATTAAGTATTAATCGTTCATCTTAATCGATTTCAAAACCGGTGGCTAATTTACCTTATCCAGCGCCTCTCGGTCCAACAGGTCCTGGACGGCCAGTAACTTGATGCTACAAACAAACAAGAAACATACATTAGCGTTCTTAGTATGCTACTTTACCAAACCTTCTAAAACCTTGTATACTAAAGTAATGTCAAGTCAGTCAATTCAAACTGGAACTTAAATATTATTGGTAACCATCAAGTGAGGTGAAATTGAAATCATAATAGCACAAACTAACTAATGCAATGCTATAACTTGGGGTCTGTTGACAGCAGCCTAGCGTAAGCAGCATGTAACCGGTTTTCTGATTGTACTTTTAAGTTGGGAAGCTGTTATTTTTATTGGCACGAAGTTTAAAACATTCCTTCACCCTGAGGACAGACAAGTTGTTTTGCAGTCACTACCCTTCCACTGTTTACACAACAGACTATGGCACTGCCCAAACCTGATCCTCCACATATGAAACAGCATTTTTCCTTTAGCCCTGAGTATTTCAACCGGGAGAGACTTCAAGGGGCTGTAAGTTTATCTTGTTCCAGCAGTTACGGTTTATTGTAACAGTAGCTCTAAGGGTCAAAATGACATAACTGTGTGCTGTCTGCATCAAGGATTTTTATCATCCGTGAACCAGAAAGTAATGCTGGTGCAGTGTTAGCGTGGTAGTTTTTTTTTTTTTGTTTCTTTTTTTCACTCGGATGCCTCCTGGACGCCTCCGGGCATGTCCCACTGAGAGGAGCTGGGGCGCGTGTTTGGAGTGAGGGAAGTCTAGGAGTCCCTGCTTAGACTGCTGCCCCTGTGACCTGACCCCAGATAAGCAGAAGAAAATGGATGGATGGTATTTGCCTTTGCTGCATGCTTTAGGTGAACCACACGGAACAGGGAGAAACGTGCAGTCCTGCTCTACGGGTGCGAGCCATATCCACCTGTGGACACAGGGAGAAGGTGCAGTCCTGCTCTACGGGTGCGAGCCATATCCACCTGTGCTGCCCCAGACAATAGTTAATCAAACTGATGAACGTTGCCACTTAGACCTCAGCATTTACAAATGTCAGTGGTGTCATAGAAATATTTTAATCGATTTCTAAGGGGGATATATGGCTCTCCGAGGTCTACACACAGTTGAGTTGATGGTAGAGCTGTAGTCAACCTGCACTGTGAAGCAGTTAAGAAGGAGAGTGGGTGGCACTGGCAGGAGCTTTTAAAAATGTTAAGGATCTTGCAAAAAACCCACTGTGTATACAGAGAAGAACTAGTAAACGTAAATGAAAAGCCCAAAACTGAACTTGCTCTGCTGTTGTCCATATAAATCCTTACAATCCAAATAGAACATATTGTAAACTTATAGAGAAATTGCGTTCCTAGGCTATGCCAGCTCCACACTGCTAGCTCAGCCCTTATTATCTTAGCTCAGTATTATACTCCCCTTAGGGAGTATAATACTCCCTACAACAGAAGCATAGCTAGACTGGAGTTAAGTAAAGTAAAATGGACTAGACAACACTATCACAATGTCTTAAGGGGGTCATGTCTCTGGGTCCTGTACTAATAGTAAATAAACTCCAGCCTCATGTCTTTTCTTCCAACTCTCAGACAACTTCATTTTATTCCACAACATAAACTAATAAAAATTTGGTTGACTAAGACACCAACAACTGATTAATAGAATAAAGGACTACAGCCCTAGTTGATAGAGAGGCTGAGGAGCCTGAGAGTTCTGCTGCTGCGGTGGACATAAGGCAGAATGAAGGAAGAGAGAATTTACACTTCACCTTGATATCTTCTGTACCAGCCTAACACTAAAAAATAATAACCACTGCAAAGCAAGCACTAAACCCAACGTCCGTACTTTACTGCTCCATAAACCTCCATCTATTTACCGTTTAAATGCTTTTTCCGGGCCAACAGCTCAGCCAATTATTTCCCTCGCCCCATATCTCAGCTCAGGTCCAGAAGGTGTTTTCTAATGCGGTTGGCAGCTGTGAAAATGTCGCTTGGATTATGTATGCTAACACGAGGAGACCTGGAAGTGTCGCCAGTCAATCTTTAGCTCGCAGACAGATTTAGACGCACAATTACATTAAGTTCGGGGAGAGAGGAAACGTGACCTAAAACCACCTACGTCAATCTAAGGACAATTGTGCAGACAGGAGGGCCACCGTGAGTCATGCTAGCTGACAAAATGTAGCAAGATGGCATAATCACTTTTGCTAGCAGATTTACAGAATTCTCAGAGTATTTTTAGAAGTAAAAGGTAGACTAAGATTAAAGAGGGGGTATTTTACTTCTGTGGGGTATTAACTGCCAACACATAACGTATTTAGATGTTACATATTACATTTTATTGTTTTGAAAATGCTAATATTAAAGGTGCATCATGGAACTTTCTAGTGGAGGGTTCGCGCCTGTTCGTCTCCATGGAAATGTTATTCTTTTGCTTGGAATGTTCTACAGCGTTAAATTTATCATGCAATTACGAGTGTGTTAATTGCCTTGAGAAACAGGCATTCTTACTGTGAGTGGGATCACCGCTCCAGAGATCTGATCCGTAACTTGGCCAAATGGCTCCGGTCCAGATGTTTGTTTCCAACTGGGGAACATTCCCGATAAAGCAATAAAATCTCGATGAAGACAAGCAGTTATATATTGCATCTTTAAAAATGGGAATAGGTCTAACACACTGGGCTAGTACTGGTTTTAATGAATTGTTGCATATCCCAGAAAGCATTGCAGCACTTATTACTAAAGAACAGTAGCAATCACCACTGTCCCTTAATATTGTTGATAAGAATTACCAATGGGGCGACAGTGGCTCAGTGGTTAGAGCGTTCAAACACCAACCCAATGGTCAGTGGTTTGATTCCAGTCAGGACAAGTGCATATTGGTGTTGTGTCCTTGGACATGACACTTTATCCACCTGTTCAATGTTAAATATGTAAATGTGTCGCAAAAAAATCTACATAAATCAGACGAATTTTTATTATCAGTCGTATTTCTCATTAACTTGTTTTTGCAAAATACTAAATAAACAGAGCTTTTTTTACGATTATAACGCACCATTAAATTCTACATCAAAAATCACATCACCTTTCTAATATTCTGGGGCAATTTCAAAAGTTGTCTGTATTATTATGTAAAATATAACTTTGCAACAAGTAGATTTTGTGATCAAATGAAAAGTTTGACCCCATTTGACGCCTGTTACCTTTAACCTCCAAACCCCGAAGCGCCAGGGAGAAAATCACATTACATAATCTGTTTCTGAGTTAGCAAACAGCCCCGCAATGTACCATGGGAGCTTATCAGAGAGCAGGGGTAAACTAATGCAATCAGGAATAATGACTCAGTTATAACACTAATCGCCTACTACGCTAAATCGATACTCAGAACCTTACAAAGCCGTTATGTAAGATTTGACCATTTTTCTTCTGTCTATAACAACATACATTTGTGCCCTAATTAAAGAAGAGATATTCTGCCTGGTTCTGCTGTACAGTTATAGTTATATAATCTATAGCATACATGGATCATTCTATTATAACTTGATTATAAAAGTTGATTTTCCATATTAGGTCTGCTTTAAATAACACGATCAAATGAAATCATAAGGATAATCATACAGTTGGCAATTAAAATAATACACCAATTCTACATAGGACACACACTGGTGGCTCAAACTTTTCTTCAGACAAACATCAGTTTTTTATAGTCATTAAAATTTGGTGATGAAAAAATATAAAAAATTGCTTATAGAAAGGAGTAGGGATGTAATGATATGTAAATCTCCCAATAAGACACAATCATGATATTGATTTTCGCAATATGTTACAGTCACGTCAACCAGACACGTCAACTAGAACTACACAATTGTCGTCCAAGAAATTACTTAAGTAAGAGTAAATCTAAAGTACCATAACTGTCCTGATGCAACATCTGATTTATAATTTGAAGTACCTGTACTCATACTTGAGTACAATATTTAGCCACTTTACCCACCTCTGCATTTTTCTTCAGTTGGAAAATACAACAAGTTACCCATTTTCTACAATCCGTAACCTAAATGTAGGTTGAGTGAAGGTGATCATAAAGACACATCCTCCATCAATGACATTTGTGGTGTGGTCATGTGGAGTGGAAATGACGAGCAGAACACATTTTCAAAACTAGAGGCTATATTATATAAATATTGTCTATATTTACCCAACAGAAGAACATAAAGGACAATCACAGTCCATTGATAATGATTTTCTGGAGACCTAAAATCACCTTGTAAGATTAACCTATTTAAAACTATACTTAAAGGCCCGGTACCCATTTTTTGTATTTGAGCAAAATGTGTCTTCCCCCAGTACAGATATATTGTATAAGCAGCTCTTTAGGTCAAAATAAGTCGGTACTGTCTGCATCTAATTAGTCGGGATGCACCGAGTCAATATCCCCTTTGGACATATACATTTATGTAATAAGATGATTTCTTGGTCGTAGTCGGCCCAGAAAGTCTCATAATGTTTGAAATTTTATTTACACAAAGTTGTTCTGTAGTTACTTAAAAGATAAATAACAGCTACATAAACATTTGCATCAGTTTTGTCTTTTTTTATTTTTGTATAAAGGAAATAAATGCTGTTTTCCGTCCCTACACTCAGGTGATATCGGGAACTGGCAGATAGTTAAAGGTATAGTATCAGCATCAGTATCAGAACTGAAAAAGCTGGATTGGTGCATCCCTACAAATTAGAAAGCATTTTATTGTCTGATAATCAGAAGTGCACATTACCATGCTAGTTGTTGTTTGCTTTACAATCACAGTAAAACTCTGCACTGGTATCTCAGAGTAGTGAAAAGCACATAAATTTATCGCGGTGAATAATTAGGATGCTCTGAATGCAAAAGGTAAGTGAGGAATAACTTTGGACAACTGCAAACCATTTAAAATGAACTAGTTCTGTTTTTCCACGTTTTTAAGACAGTAAAAATCTGGTACAGCGCTTTTCATGTTCTTTTGTTTTCTTGTTTCTTGTATAGCTGCTCTTCACTTTCTATTTTTGAGTTATAAATCCAGCCTGTGTTAAAGTACAGTGTTATAAGTAAAGTTAAAGCCGGTGATTACAGATGGTGCAATATAAGAAGTACTGCTAATGCTGCAGTAATCCATGTGAAATGTACAGCACTGCTTTATGCAACCTAGTATCTGTTTCTGTTTATGGGCAAGTATTGAGGATTAGGGAGGTTGCACAAGTAAGGTTTAGGAAGGAACTTGGACACACTGATCTGAGGGTTAAATGATCAGAAATACAAAATACGAATAAGTAAAAAAAGTTGTCCTGGAATTTCAACTTATTTTTGAATAAAATATTGAAATTAAATAGTGACCCTGCATGGAGCTAGCTATGCTAACCAGCTAAATCTGAAATGCTACAGACTTTTTACAACAATGCAACGGACTTTCTACACCAAATATGGCAGAAGACATTCCCGTCTCATCACTGACTGAGAATGCGGCTTATCAGAGGCTTTCCTGTTGTGTCTCCTGAGCTCACGTGGCTCCCCCTTGATTGAACTTTTCTATTATTATTGTATTTTACTGCTCCGTGTGCTCAAATTGCCCCTCGGGGACAAATAAAGTGATATTGCTTGATTGATTGTTTGACTGACAATGGTGTGCTTCTCTACCTGCTTGTATCCATGCAGAGGTTATTGCTTTGCCTAGAACATTCCACAACATAACATCACACTTATCTATCTCCATGGAGACAAGTCTGCACACAGTAAGGATGTGTGTTTTTCTAGAATATTTTCCCTAAAATAAAAAACGACTGTAACTGAATAAATGCAAGACAGACCAGGTTTTATACCATACTGTAAAACATAGAGACCAAAGCAAAAACATCCACCTTAAGCCAAGCCGGCAGCTGACCCTCCACCGGGATAATTACATAGTGCATCTGAAAGAGAAATTGCGTTTCTGTGCAGTGCCAGCCCCACACTGCCAGCTCAGTCCACGTTATCTTGCCCTAAATCATCAAAAGGTATAATACTCCCTACAACTGAAGATGGCTAAACTAGACTTGACTCACGCCACTTATTCCAACTCTCGAGCTACTTCAATTTAATTCAATTATCACAACAGCATCTTTAAAATTAAATTAATAAAATGTTTTAGTTCTACAAACTTCCTTTTGAATATTTGTATTTATTTTATTTTTTAATTTGAGTGCTAAATATTTTGATTAAGGACCTCCTCCTCTCCCATATTTACATTTGTCATAATCCCATGCTGTGTCCATCCTGCCCCGCCCGGCTCTATTGCCCCAGGTTACATAAGAAACGTCCTGTTTTTAGAACAAACATCCAATACAATACCCTTTTCCTCTGCTATCACAAACTCACTGCACTACACCGGGCTCTGCGGACTCTCAACTGAAGCTTCTGGCTCCCGTACCACCTCTCTCACGCCAAATATGACCCCTGTGTGACCCCATCTTTGGCCTCGTCATCCGCGGGATAATGAGAGTCAGGCCAATTGGTGGATGATTTGGGAAAACAACTGACAAACTAATACAAGAATCACATTTCAGAACATGTCTGTACAGATCTAAACTACAGGGTGAGCAGTGTTTATGTGGAATAACACAGGATGTCTTGTTGTTTGTGGAGGTAATTATGGTACTTCGAAAATTATAGCTTTCGCCAATTATGTTCAAATACATTCAAATTGCGATTTTTATTAAATCGAGATTAATCTTCCAGCCCTGAC
This sequence comes from Periophthalmodon schlosseri, assembly GCA_000787095.1. Lineage (NCBI taxonomy): Eukaryota > Metazoa > Chordata > Actinopteri > Gobiiformes > Gobiidae > Periophthalmodon > Periophthalmodon schlosseri. The sequence continues at coordinate 2,664 of KN482321.1, read as the reverse complement.
ATGAAGCCTCTTGGGTCATCGGAGTGTGCAGCAGACAGGCCTGACGTAAATGGAAAACATGCAGAATTACAAATGAGGGCACAGAGGGTGAAGAGTCTGGTGCAGAGGTGGAGAGAGTAAAGTCCGAAAAATCAAGATAGCTGTCAAAACAGATCAATCATTTGCTAATGTGCTTATTTCTGTTTTGAATGATATGTCAGAATGTCCTTAGCTGGCAACCCCAGATGCTTCTGCATAAATTAAATATGATCCCAATATTTAACACCACATTTAACCACTAAAAAGCCCAAGCAAACAGAGAAATGCAGAGAAACTTGGCCTCTTGAGTGTAATAGGTGGGCCAAAATATCTGGTTTGAATTTCAGTGTTCTGGTATAAGCATTTAAGCAGTTAATGAGTGTGAAATGGGACGCCTTATCAGAAGCCTTTCATGTTAGTAACAGTGTTCAGCAAGGAGAGATACTCTCTTCATTCTTATTTAATGTATATATTGATGAACTGTCTACAGAGTTAAATTCTTGTGAAACAGGCTGTGCTGTTGGAACTAAGGTCATCAAACACCTCATATATGCTGATGATCCTGTGATCATCAGTCCTTACAGTGCTGCGATGCAAGACCTATTAAAAGTCTGTTCAGAATATGGCAGAAAATATGATAAAGTATAATCACACAAAGAGTAACATCATGATTGTGAGGAGTAAAGAAGATAAAAATATGAACTTTCCTGTCTTTAAATTATGTGAACAGTGCCTTGATCTTGAAGAGATCAAATACCTTGGTCACTTTGTGACAGATGATTGGTGGGATGACATGTAAACTGTATGCCCAGACAAACATGTTGGTGAGAAAATGTAGTGTGTGTTCTCATGATGTTAAGTGCTCTCTGTTCAGAGCGTACTGTACTCCACTGTACACGGCCCCTCTGTGGTGGAAGTATGGACCTGGGACTTTCCGCAGACTCACTGTGGCCTACGACGACTCCTTTAGGTTTCTGTTGTGGGTGCCCAGGTGGCACAGTGCCAGTCTGTTTGTGGGGTGAACAAGTATCTTGTTCTTTTTTAACTAACACAATAATATTTGTGTCTGAGATAAAGAATACATAAAAAATATATACATATATATAGAATGTGTTTTGTGATTTTAGCGATACGATATTTTACGAGTGCGTTTTTAAAAATAAACGTTATGAAACTTTCTTTGCAAATTCTATTTAACTTAAATGAATGGAGAACTAAGGCTTCAACTAACAGATAACATTTTTAACAGTTTCTGGCGAGTAAAATAATGAAATAACTAGCATGATTAACGCAAATTCAGTGAATGACTCAAATTGGGGAGTGACAGTTCCATCTACAGATATTATCAATCAAATGAATGTGTAATGGATTATATCAAGAATGGTCAGAGTAATATTTGATTGCTGTTCACTTTTGTCTAATGCTTTTCAAAACGTTACTATACAAAGAGCCCTGCAAGCATCTGATGATGTTTTAAAATGGCACTTATCTGTTTTAAGAAAAGAACGCTTCAAGTAGATATAAACAAATTGAATATAAAGTAAGATTAAAGTATTTGGTGAAAAAAAAAATACAAAAACCTTCTCCTATTCAACTAGTCTTAACCTTTCAATATCAGATTCCAAGTGATTCCCAATTGTTTGATGTGTCCCTGTGCACTTCAGCCACATTCCTAGAAGGGGTATTTTACTTTAATGGAGTATTATCATGTTTTTGCATGTTTATGGATAAGTGTCGTGTGGGAGCACGGGTGACGTAGGCTTGTGGGCTGAGCACTGAACAAATCTTACAGCTAACCGTAAGGAGGGTTTGAATAGGTCCCGTGAGAGATGGCTAAATTACTGAAACATGCATGAATGACATAAAACCTCTTCAAGCATGTTTTTACTGAGGGATCAATGTTATAACATGGTAGAAAGCTTAAAAAATCTACTGCATAATGCTCACTCTTCACTGAAATATCAGTGTGTACTGAAATTTGGTTAGGGTATGTATGAGGACATAAGGGCATCCTGAGCTATGCACAGACCTGTGTTGGTGTAACGAACGGTGACAGGAGCAGCAGGGCGCACAACCTTGTACAACAACAACTCCTGATACAGCAGAAAGAGCTGCAGTCTGCGTATATTACATAGTGGCCACTTCACTTTGTTTTCACATTCATTCATTCATTATCGTTATTGTTTGATATATGCAAGCTGGAATAATATTTTTTCGGGATCAATATTTACTGTGCGTACATTTTCTTTGCCCTACTGGGACATTTGTGGTTATTTTTTAGAAATATGATAAGATTTAAATCACTTCTATGACTCATAACAGATGCAAACTACACTGTGTGCACAATTATTAGGCAAGTGATTATTTTGACCATATCATTTTATTCATAATTTCCAACTCCAAGCTGTATAAACTTGAATACGTATTGGATTTAATGCATATCAGGCGATGTGTATTTGTGTAACGAGGGAGGGTGTGGCCTAAGGAGATCAACACATCAAGGGGTGCATAATTATTAGGCAGATTCTTCTCCTCAGGAAAAATGGGCCAAAAAACAGATTTAACTGACTCTGAAAAGTCAAAAATTGTAAAAAGTCTTTCAGAGGGATGCAACACTCCTGAAATATCTAAGATATTGGGGCGTGA
>KN482320.1:3440-13602 GCA_000787095.1 Periophthalmodon schlosseri | reverse complement strand
CGGCTGGCTGCTGCCTCTACCCTGCACCAGCTCCACGGCTGTGGGGGGAGGTGGGAGGTCGGGCCACGGGACTGCCCTGGGGCACCTCACTTCTGCACCAGTAAAGAAGACACTATCTCCTCTCTCTTCGCAGCAAATTCTGCTGCTCTAAGCAATTTGATGGAGAACAGAAAAGCAAGTGAGCATAAAAGTAGTAGTAATGGGGGGGGGCACAAGTACAGTACATGTTAAATAAAAACAATAAATGAGATGAGGGAAATGCATTGATTTTACATTTATTGTGTTTGAATTATTACAGTAGATATATTACAAATGACAACAGCGTGTGATGTCTGTACACTTATTTATAATTTCTGGGAATTTTTGAAACACAAATGTGAACAGAAACATTATGCACGTTGACAAGTTGACTCTCAGAAACAGCTTTCAAGTTCTTTGTCAGAACACATAAAAAGATAAAGAGATGATTTTGAGAAAAAAGTATACCGGTAATACTGGAAAAGCTATATCCCTTTAAATCTACAGCTGAAGTGTGTATCCTAGATTTAAGAATATTTATTGCTTTTCTTGTTCATGTTTGTTCTGTAGGTTATCCAGGTCATTCCCTTAGTTTGACCTCAACTGACTGTGACATCTCTACACCTTAGATACAATAAATGCTGCTTGGTCAGCACTCATCATAATCGTTAATGACATGCACACAAATTATAAAATACAATTAAACCTGAAGTGTGTCATTGGACTGTGGGGACTACAGGATTGCAACACTACCATTAAAAGTTGAATAGAAATCACAGCTCTAATTAGATTTGTTTAAAATTGAAATTAACAGTTGCAAATAGAATTGTTCTTTAAATCAAAAGTCTTGGATTGTAGAGGCACCATTTATAAAACATTGGTAAGGAATCAGCTGACTACTGCTAGCATGGCAGCGTGCAACTACTGTACATGATCTTGGCTTTAAGGACACTGCTGGCTCGGTTACATACAAAACTAAACAAGTGCGCCTAGAATACTGTACAAATGTTTAACACCAGGAAAGACACATTTAAATGGTACTTTCTCATCATGCAGACCTTACATTTAGTTGAAGCTACAAACAATGCTGATGTGAGAGTCGGGTAAAAGCAGAGGTAGCCTGCGTCTGTGCAATTTCATCTAGGAGCTCTGTCTCTTCGCCTCTTTTAGTGTACCTTTGTAAATCAAAATGAGCAAAATAAAGAGAAAAATGAATTAAATGTAGATGAATAAACTGCAGGCTCTTGCTGGTGTCTATTTCTACTAAAAATCTGTTTTCAGAGCTGTAAGCTGGAAGAGGCCGGGCACTGCGATGGACCAATAGGAAGCACTACTGTGATAATCTTAAAACTGAAAAATAATGTAATATGCTTCTAAACGGTAAAGGCACACAACAACATAGCTCTAGGCATCAGACATGATTGGCACAAAACCCATAGTATGTGGAAAGGAAATGTTAAGGAAGAAAAATTAAATTAAAAACACAATTTAAATCATGCAAAAAAGTAATATACAATAATATAAGATCAGCCTCTGCCAATACTTCTATATCTTTCCGGATTACTCTTCAGTTTGTGTTGTATTTGCAGTCCCCGCAGTAGTTGTGTAGTACTTATATGGTCCTGTTACCTAGATATGGTCAATGTTGAGATGTGCAGTTTAAGTTTAGATTATTGCACCAGCCTTTGCAGCGCACAGCTGGGGTCCTTGAGTAGTGAGCACGGAGAGCAGGCTGTTGCTTAGGCTGCAGCTGGATGGCATTATAGGGAACAGAGAGAGACTAGGAAGTGGTCACCAGTAAAACGACCGGGACAGGAAGTTAGCAGCAGTGCTAAGCCAGCCCATGCCATCTGTGATGGAGCCTACACGTGTCACGGCCTTGTCCTGCTCTTGGGATGGACTCTCCTCCTCGGGGAGGTAGTCCGGGATGTCTGTGTTCTCCTCCACCAAAACAGCTGCACCCTCCAGGAAGGGCACAATCCGCTGTACAAGAAAATATATTCTAAATATAACAAATACTGTTTAAAAACAAAAGAAATCTAAAGAAAACACACTGTAAAATCAAATGTACATACAAGATTAAAGTCACTACAATAAACTCTTCCCCTGTTAGAGTAAGTGAGCTTTGCCTGACCCCTTCTGGTCAATAATAGAAACTACAACAAAACCTTTATTTCTAGTTCAACAAATATTGTCACTGAAAAACATCAAATTATTTAATGTATTAATGTGTGGTGATGCTGTACAGCAGTAACGTACTGTTTGTTTTTGCATTTTGTAACCCCATACAGCTTATTTGCTTGTTCTTACCTCTCCACCATCTTCTGTCTTCACCACCTGCTGAGCTGTCAATACCTTGGTGGAGTTGATTGCTGTGCCCAATGCCTATTCAAGCAACAAACATAACTTATAAAACAGCAACTTAATCCCAAATGATATAACCTGTAAACAGACTTCAAGGTGAAGCTTCTGAATGAATACAGACCTCTGCTTTAAGGTCAGAACGAATCCTGACAACACATCTCTTGACAGCCATCTGGAAGGTGAAGCTGATGACCCCTCGAATCTTTAGCAAGGCCTCTTCACAAAGGCCCCTGCGGCTCTATCAACAAGCAAAAGGTAAAAAACTAAACAAATAGAACAAAATATAAGTCTTTACTCTTTTACAAAGTATGGTAGGATTTGGCAGTCTGTCTCTCTGATGCTAAAAGTGATAAATAAGCAGCCCGCCAGAGGATGTGTATCTGCTGTTATGTTATCTGGCTAGCTTCAGATGTCCAACAGAGCAGCATTCAGGTTCAATCTCTGCGACCTGCTGTTCAATAGTTGACATTTACAACCTGACCCTGCCTCCCTCGGTTCGTGGCAGACAGACCAAAGACACAGTGTCAACATAAACAAACATGTGCGGTGCATGACAGACGCACACACAGTGGACCCTCACAGAGTCGTCCAATCCATCGATGTGCAGCACCACGGTCTTGGCCCTCTTGTTGTTGGAGCCCAAGAAGAAATGGGCTTTGCGTCGACAGGAGGCTGCAGATTCCTCCGCCTGTTCAGCCTCTTTCCCAGCCGACTGGAGGATCTCATAGATTTCTGAGGCCAGCAGCTTGGTCTCCCCTGGTGACGTGCCTCTGTTGGGATCAGAGGGACTATTAAATATACAGGCAATGGTAAAATCTATTCACTGCATGAATCATATTTCCTGGACTTTTTTTGTTGGCCAAAATAATTTTGAACATGCAGACAGACGATTGTTTAGCATAAGAACAACACAGTAACTAAAAAAAAAAACAAACTTATTTTAGTAACTAGAAGTATCTGTTAAATTTGCTATTGCACCATGTTATTAGTCCAACTTTTAATCGGTTAAACACGTTTTGCTGTTGCAGTGAAAAGAATGATACTTGACATCACCCCACAGGCCAAACGGTTTTGTTATAATGTCATAAAGTCATCAAGTGCCTTTGACATGAGCTCTCTGGCACTGCAGCCCCTTTGTGAGACTGCTTCTTTAAAAAAACACAAAAAAAAACAAAAAAAACAGCCCCCTATTGTCTCCTTTAACTTTAGGGACAAACTATTATATAAAAATGATTTTGATCTTAATTTTTGCAAATATTACGTACTTCTCCATTTACTTTCACAAAAAAACATTGTGAAAAGCATGTGTTTCATTTACAATGTCCCCTTGGTTGAGTTTACAGTCTGTGGAGCTATGAATGACCTCTACCCAAAGTCAGTGTGACAGGCTGCGAGGAGAGAAAGCTGTTGCTGTTACTGCAGGGCTCCTCTTGATGCCAGTCTCGTATAGCCGAAGTGACTGTGGGGCTGCAGGGCGAGCTACAACATTACTGCTACAAGGGACAAAAATCATACAGGCCATCAACCATCGGCCACTTAAACAATAGTGCTAATGATAAACAGTAGCCACTTAACACCTCCACAGCAAAACAAGATACACATGCAATTTTATGCCTCGATTGCAAATATGCCTCAGCCCACGTCAGTGAAAAACAACAACTGACATCATCAAAAATGTTGAAAGATGGCATAGTGTGTAACAAATTTTGACATGAAAGTCCCCAGTGTTCCTTTCAGCTTTAATACCCATCACCCTGACTTTGGTTTGTCTGAAACAAACATTTATAGGTGTATATAAACATGTGTGCTGCAGTAACAGGGACATACTTTTGCATAACGTTCTGCAAACTCAGCATCATGCCCAGCTCGCTCTTCATTTTCTCTCGATTGGCTCGACATTCTGCCAGGTAGCGGACAGCCTGCAGAAACACAAAACGTACTCTATTATTGGCACAATGTAAAAGTGAGAAAGAGAGAGACTACATTGGTCGTGATTGTTCAATAGTATTACATAATAAGTTAATACAGACAAGGTCACTGCATTCCTACTTTGTTGGTTGCTGACATGGAGCAACTATTACATAAAGCAGCTACAGTACGTAACACAACATTGTTCTTTTGGATAGGGGTAGTAAAACTGGGCACAATAGAAGAATACTTGTACTACGTGTACTGTACAATGTAATGTATTTAATTTATTTACTTTTTTTGTTGAAGGCCATGTTTGTTTAGGTTTGTAAAGAATGATAGGGGCTGTACACTTCAATGAAACAACCAAGAGACACTTATACGTTTATAGAATAGACAGGGCAAAGAATTGCAAGAAAACAGATTCCATTGATTTGACTCATATAAGGATAGTCTTCCTCTTTCTTAATACTCTGAACGAGCTACTTCTATTCTGGACATACAGGCTCTCCTGTGCCAAGAGAAAAAAAAAGCTCCTCCTAATTTCTTTAGTGCGCCACTAGGGAGCTTTCTGTACCACTTTTCTTTTTTGTTAATGATTTCTAACTGTGATATGTGAAGCTGTATATTTAATGTGTTTTATTTCAGGCTCTATGTGCATTTGGAGCTCAGCAGTGACCACCCACCCTGCGGTTTCGGACCTAAATTTCCCATTCATTTTTCTCATAGACCTTCCGAAAAAAAAAATGTATATTAAAAGTTTGAAAGCTTGCTTAGGGATAATCAGCTCTGTGGTAATTAATTACCACAAGACCACTAATTTTATTTAAAATCTGTTTCTGAAACTTTATAAACTGCAAAGTTATTAAAACATTTCACAGAACCTTGCATTTGAAATGGCCTTTTTGGACTTAAAACAACCGCATTATGGATATTAATTACCACATGGCTGGTTAGTCTCTGCAATGCCTTTGAACTGTTAATATTAAATTTTTTTTGAAAAGTCTATGGGAAAAATGAATGGAAAATTTACTTATGGAACCTGAGCAGGCTGTCACTATTGAGCTCAATAGATAATTATATGCAAGTGTATGGTATTAAAACAGAATAAAAAACATTTTACTGAATGGCTTTTCTGAATGCTAAAATGATTGTGTTTGTTAGTTGTCTAATGTCCATTTCCACTTAAGACAGTACAGTTGATTGTCAAACCACCCTGCTAGCCATCTTATACCTGATCAAATTGGCTGAAAATGAGCTAAAAGCCAAATATTGTTGATAGATACATACCAATAGTGCAGAGTAGACAACTTGTGGGTTAGGGTGATCTAAAAAAAGGATGAGGCCGGGGAGACAGCCCTGATCTTCAACTATGGCTCTTCTGTTGAGAGGGTCAGCGGCGAGGTCTCTGAGCTGGTTCACTACAGTCAGAGCGTCCACCTCTGCACTCATGGTGCTACTGGTCTGGGTGCCATACACATCAAAACAGCCACTTCTTTGACAAAAGCAGAAAACATACATTATTAGACATGAAATTCATTCCTATGTTATTTGATAATGCATATGCTCTTGAATTATCATAAAAAAATAAAAAGGTGTAATAAGAGGTTTGGAATATATTTGGAATTAAAAAGGGCCTATATTGCGCTATTTTCTATCTACATTATAAATTTGTTTCCTCATCAAAAACATACCCGGAGTTGTATTTTGTTTCATTCACACATGTTTAACACAGAAATAATGCATATTTAGGCTGTGATCTTCTCTCAAACTGAAAACACTCTGTTCCACCTTGTGATGTCATGTGGTAATACAGGAAGTGCACCAATGTGTTTTTAAACTCCATACACCTTCAGTAGAATCATTTAGATAATTTCAGCCCTGGAATTGCCAATGTGTAGTGAACAAAGGGTAAAAGGTAGCTGTTAACTTGAAAACTACTACTACATGGCATCACACGGTTACTCAAACAAGTGTAAATGAAACAAAACATAACTCCGGATATGTTTTTGATGAGGTAACGACATTATAATATGGCTTAAAGCTAACACGAGTCCATTTTTTTGTAATATAGGACTTTTAATAAAGAGATTAAAAGACTTAGGTAAGCTCACTAACTCTGAGGTTTACATGCTTAGACTTCAGCTAGCTCAGTTACAAGCTGCACAAATGTCAACAGATGAAGTCTACAGATAATAAATAAAAACAAACACTGGACAACAGGAACTCAAGACAACTAAACAATATTATATAAAAAGTACAAGTCAAGAAAACAAAGACGTGGTGCCCTCTGGCCTTGTAGCGCTGTCATCATCAAAGGATACTTATGGCATGATATGGTACCATTTAGCTTAAACAGCAAACAGATAAAAATGCCAAAGAAAATACCAAGAAACGGAATAATTTACAAATACAGTGAAACTACATTTTGTCAAAGACGACCCCCCCTTAAAGTCATCACCTCAAATCACGCCCTGTGCAGCTAGCTAGAGCAGCTCGGCTAACGTAACAATCCAGTTTACCTTTCAGTCAGTTTGCAATAAAAGTGCAAGATAATCACTGACAGTCTTAGCAACGAATGATCCTAATCGAATCAAAATGTCTGCAATTGTAAAAGAAGCGACGAAGCAGTAGGCCTCGGAGCTCTAGCTAGCAGCTGTGCGGTGTTTAGGTTTTTGTGACACATAAAGAGGTGCAGTTGCTTTCAACTATGGGGCTTGCCGATTTTTTCGCGTCGTTCTCACAGCTACGCCAGAATCCTGAGCGGGAAACAACGGTGTAGGTACCAAACGCACACTTTACTTACATGTGATTGGCTAGTGCATTGTGGTTTACGAAGCGACATCAAATTAATTATTAGTCTTTGGGATAGTTTCTGTTTTTATTTGTTAGCTTTTTGTTTAGTTTACAATAAAAAAAACAATTACGATGAGGCGATCTATAATTGACCTAGAAGTCACATGATCCATTCAACGCTTGGCCATTGGCTGGAAAACTACTCCTCCGAGCCAGAGTCATCTCGTTCTCCCGTCGCTTTGACAAGGTGGAAAAACTGAAAAGTTTCATAAAAGTTGCTTTTTGGTAAATTTCTGTACTTGCTAAAACTCCCCATTGTCCTTCTTTCTTACCTGTTTGTGTATGATAGTGGTCGGAGTGCCAAGGTTAACCTATCCTTTCTTTCCCAGATTCTCGTAAACGGCTCAAGTTGGAAGAAGACGGTGTAGCAACAGTTAGCCACATCACCTGCTAAGTTCACATTGAGTTGTTAAAGTAAGTAAATATTCTCACCAAACTGTGAAACTATATGAATACATATCGCCGTGTGACTAAGATAAACAGTCGTCTTAATGTGTACCCAATGTGTTTTATTAATAAACACACCACAGAGCAAACGTTAACTAAATAAACATGTGAGTTTAGCTGTCACGTAGCATGATAGTGAAAGGGAAATGTACGTTATGGTTTGACTATTTTTTTTTTTTAATCCAAATGCACCTTTTTCTAATTACAGAGTTTCCTGGTCCCCCTGATGAGCTACCGCTGAAGATGCCCTAACACTGGGGGCATGTGGGCATTTGAAAACTCAACATAAACAAACAGGAATGAGCAAAAACTATGCGCGGATTGAAATGGATCTGGTGAGTGAATACACAGAACTGAGGGCAGAAAGTTGTTTATGTCGTTTAATGTATCTGTACTGTAGGCTTTTGGAACAGCCAAGCCTTATGGGTCATCCAGAAGTATAGTGAGGAGAATAGCGTCCAGTCTACCTCTCAAGCCATCCCCTAGAGTTCATTTTCAGGTACGTCTTGTGTTTGCGTCTATTCTCATTTAATCCAGTGAAGTATCACATTCTCTTCTATTTCTCACTCGCCTCTAACATCTATCTAACAGTTTATGGTTCCTGTTTCTTCTAGACTTGACATTGAGAAGTATATCTTTCTGTTTGGCCTTGACGCACACAGCTTTTTAATCCTCCTCTACCTCTGTTTTTCTTTGGGAACCATAAACAAACAGTTATTCTGCATTAACACACATGTAGTAGAAGTACTTTTATGCTCTCTAGTCTTTCAATACGCTTTTCTTTCGTCCTGTGTGTCTCCTTAGTCATGAGGAATGCAGTCTGTCTGCATGAGGGTAGTTTGTTCAGCAAACGTCTACCACCTACAGCTGATTAGAGACTACAGAAGTATTAATGACCTACCTCAACCTTTCACTTAAAACAAACAACCCTCAGCTCCACTAGCTGCCCGTATCTTGGCTTATTTACTTCCCAGGACCAGTGACCTCTAGCAGATTATTACATCATAATGTCATTTACATTAGCCTGTCTTTTCACCCATGGCTTACTTTTCTGTGGCAGCTTTATCCATACACAGAGGATGCAGGCATCCTGTTTGCTGCCAAGCGACAGCCTGGACTGGTGGCCTCTCTAGCTGATGTTGGCTGGATTGATGGAGATGATGAGGACGATACAAACTACTTCGACAGACCAAGGTAAAGTAAAAACACATGATAATTAATTTGCAGAAACACTTTTTTATTACTAAATATAACCATAATTGTTCATCTTATGAAGGCCCGGACTTCCTGCTGGTCTCTTGCTCAGAGCTCACGAGCCTCAGCAGAGGCTCACCAGACAAAGATCCCTCCCAAGCCTGTACCAGGGGCCTCCTGACCCCCAGGGCCCGACTATAGCCAACGATGAGGCCATACAGAAAATCAGTGCACTTGAAACTGAACTGGCCAAACTCAGAGCACAGATTGCACAAATAGTTTTGGCTCAAGAAAAGAATTCACAGCCGGGTATGTATGTTTGTTTTCTTTCCTTTGCCTTCTTTCCCTTTCAATTATGTTCATATTATATAATTAACTAAAAGACTAGTAATGTAAACAAGTGCAGTTATTGGTGTTTAGATGAAAATTAGTTTGGAAGTGTTCATGTTGCAGTGTCTGTATATTACCACTAGATGGTACCAGAGTCATGCAGTGTAGCTCAAAGCCTTTATCTTTACTTTTCCTTTCTTTGACACCAGCTGCTGCTACAGGGGCACCTCCCCCACCCCCTCCACCTAGTGGTGCTCTCTCTCCTCTGCTCCCCTGCTCCCCTGACCTTCTCCTCCTCTGTTCTTTTCTGAGATGTTTTACCGTAGTTTGGGAGGGACTTGGCCAAGCCTCCAGCGGACATTTTCAGCCATTGACTTGATTAAGGAGCGCAAAGGGAAGAAGACAGACAGCCAGACAGTTTTAGAGCCTAAGCCAGCAGAAATCCCCAACATGCTCGACATCTTGAAAGACATGGGCAAAGTTAAGCTGCGCTCTGTCAAAAAGTGAGTTATTACACTGGCAATTCAATCCAAAATCAATGTAAATGCATCGACTTTATTATTTGTTTCTCAAAAAGCATTCATAAATATAACCATACTTCTTGTGTTTGCAGTCGTGATGAGGAAGGTGATGTTAAAGCAAAGACCAGTGAACCAACAGACGCAGCGGCTCTGATTGCTGAGGCCCTCAAGAGAAAGTTTGCCCATCGCTACAGGCACAACAGTGAACAAGAGAACAAGGAGGATTTCAAACCCTTAACAGAGGAAAAGGCCAAACCAGCTGCCCCTTTGGTAAACCTTTTAATACGCTATTGCATATTGTGTGATCTGACTTAATAAATTACTTGTGTGTTTTTTACAGTTTGGGCAGCACATGTTAAAGCGAACAGGAATGAGGAAGCTAGTCTGAATGTGCCTTTTCCAAATCAGCTGTTTCTACGGGAGAATGAAAATTCTTCTTGACATGGACACAGGCTTCCTAAACTACCAGTCTTCTCTTACTTTGCACTTTTAACTTTGTAACTACAGTACATTAGTTGAATTTT
>KN482318.1:15057-28183 GCA_000787095.1 Periophthalmodon schlosseri | reverse complement strand
TTTTTTCAGGAGGCGATAGTTTACAGTTGGAAGATGGTCAGGCCGTTCAGTTGGAGGATGGGACCACAGCTTATATTCACACTCCCAAAGGTAAAACACTGCACTATTCACTGTATCCTGTCTCACATCTCTGGCGATAGGGCGCAATTAGCAAATCACAAAATCAGTACTTTTTTAAATTATCAAATGCCCTTAGCAAAGAACAAAATATCCAAGTTTTTATAGAAAATTCCTGTTGTACCTGTAGTAGACATCTACAAACATGTTCTGAAATGTTCTTGTGTGTCAGATGTCCTCCCTGTGTCTCCATGAGGTCTTATTCTGTGTAAAAGCTGCTGACCCTGTTGTTTCGACCTCTACAAACATGTTGATTCTTCTGTCTGTTCTTCTCTCCTCAGAGTCTTATGAACAGTCGGGTCTACAGGAAGTGCAGTTGGAGGACGGTAGCACGGCTTATATCCAACACACTGTGCACATGCCCCAGTCCAACACCATCCTCGCCATCCAGGCCGACGGTACTGTGGCCGACCTGCAGGCAGAGGGCGCTATAGACCCCGAGACCATCAGTGTGCTGGAGCAGTACACCACCAAGGTACTGAGTCAGATGCCCTCCCATCCTGCTGTAGCCCTGTGTGTCAGATGCCCTCCCAACCTCCTGTATTGCTGTAGTTTTAGACTGAGATTATTTTCCCAAATAGAATAGGAGCCTGTGATCAATCCGATCGTTCATGGCCTGTTTATTAGACTGAGATTATTTTCCCAAATAGAATAGGAGCCTGTGATCAATCCGATCGTTCATGGGCCTGTTTAGGAGTTTGATTTTCAACAAAAAGGTGAGAGTGACTAACTGAAAAACTGTTGGCTAATGCTAGCTAGCTTGTGACTGTAATGTTATTTGAGAGGGACTTGTTTAACAGCACAAATCAGCTCACCTGTTGAAGTTTAGATAAGTCAGTTCTTTCTGGTCAGATTGTGTTAAAAAAAAGATTAAAGTCTGATTTGAGTAACAGCTTCAGACAGAGCAGAGCCTACAGTTAGCTTCACACACCCAGGGAATGTTGATGACATCAGCTGCAAAGTATCAGTTGATTACATTGTACTTTACCATGAAATATCCAAACGGAAAATTCACAAATGCTGAACCTGATCATTTCTATTAGAGATGAGACCCAAAAACTCACTGTGTTACAACAAAGATCTGCATTTGAACAAGACTCATTTTATCTGCCTCCATCTGTGTTAAATATGATTGGCCTGTAGAATGTGGTGATGTCATCTGAAACACAGCATCGTTCTGTTTAAGGTGGAGAACATAGAAAACCCTTTAGTTCCGTTTGGTCGTGTGGAGACGGACAACGGTGTGCACATGAGGGTGAGAGATTATGTCAGATTAAACTTTATTTATTTTAAAATAATCCTAATGGTTTAATTTCTTCTTTAGATTGTGCTGCAGGGCCATGACAACAGACGCATGACAAACGTGGGAGAAAAGGCCTTCAGATGTGACTATGAAGGATGTGGAAAACTCTACACCACAGCACATCATCTCAAAGTACCTCATGTTCAAAGTTTACATTTTTATATTTAACTTTTAAGGGCCTATATTACTCGAAATGGACTCATGTGAGCTTTAAGCCATGTTATAATGTTGTTACCACCTCAAAAAAATACCCAGAGTTGTGTTTTGTTTAATTCACACGTTTTAGTAACTCTTTATTATTAGTCTGTCTACATCTCTAAAGCTCAAATGCTCTGTTTTTAGTAACTCTTTATTATTAGTCTGTCTACATCTCTAAAGCTCAAAATGCTCTGTTCCACCTTGTGATGTCATGAAGCGGTAGTTTTCAAGTTAACGGCTACTTTTTAGTTCAGTAGAGATGGGCAATTCCCTGAAATGGTACAAATGATTCTAGTGAAGGTGTATGGAGTTTAAAAACACAGTGTAGCACTTTCTGTATTACCACATGACATCACAAGGTGGAACGTAATGTTTTCAGTTTGAGAGAAGAATTCAGCCTAAATATGCAGGGTTTGTGTGTTAAACATGTGTGAATGAAACAAACCACAACTCCAGGTATGTTTTTGATGAGGAAACATTAGAAATATCTTAATATGAGACCTTTAAATCACCTCAAAGTGTGTACCTCATGTTTAACTTTGTTTTTTTCATGTTAAAGTCTCTGTACCTAATTGTTACCATCTTAAAAACATGAAAAACAGAACTAGTTCATTTTAAACAGTTTGCAGTGGTCCAAAGTTATTCCTCACTTACCTTATGCATTCAGAGTATCCTAATTATTCACCATGATGAGTTTATAAGCACTTTTCACAACTATCACAACTTTGAAAAAATTGGGTAGAGGCCTTGTCCTGTACAATGTCCTTGGGTGCTTGAAAAGTGCTTAGAAATGTGTTTTTATATTAATAACCTGTTTGAATGTTCAGGTCCATGAGAGATCACACACTGGAGACAAACCCTACATCTGTGAATACCCAGGCTGTGGAAAGAAGTTTGCTACAGGTAAAAAAGAGTTTATTAATCTGACGATAATATAGATTTTAAAGAGGAGGTATTCTGCTTTTTCCCATGTTCTAATGTCATCAAAAACATGCCTGAAGAGGTTTTAGATGTCATCCATGCATGTTTGAGTAATCTAGCAATCTCTCCCGAGCCTTATTCAAACCCTCATTACGGTTAGATGTATGATCCTGTCCAAAGCTCCGCCCACAAACCTACATCACCCACGCCCCCACACGACAATTCTTCATAAATATACAAAAACATGATACAAAACTGTACACAGCAACTTGACAAACCTGATGTGATGTGCAGTAGTTTCATTAGTGGGATGCAGCTGATTGTGTTGGGATAGTGCTCTGAAGGGGGAGGGACTTAGCACAGAGAACAAAGGGAGGGGAGAGTCAGCATCAAAAACGAAAGTGAAACTTGTATAACATGTTGTTTTCGGCAAATATAGCATTTTCAGAACAATAAAAGCAAACATGGTGATCTAAATATGTTATGTGTTACAGCTTTTTGTTATGTGTTACAGTTAATACCACATAGAAGTCAAATACCCCCTCTTTAATACCCCATAGAAGTCAAATACCCCCTCTTTAAAATTACTAAACTTGTTTATTGATCAATGAAAAAAAAGTGTAAATATATTTTTAACATAAACCCTTCTAATTTTTAATAAACCTTTTAATTTTTGCATTATGACATTTTCATTATTTCACAAATATAAATCATAGTCTGCAGGGCTTTTAACGTGTAGACACTGTTTTTAATGAAATGTAAAAACATTCTTGGTGGGATTAAATGTCCCTCATTGTGTCTTGCCGGTGTAACTTGCTCTTACAGTGACAGATGTGAGCTTTAATGTCGGGCTGGTGTTTTCAAGTGTCTCTAGGTTAAGACTGGGCCTTTAGTGGATTAATTGATCGATGGAGTTTTAGTTGATCGAACAAACAAAATTATTTTGTGAAGCCTATAAGGATTTATATGGAACAACAGCAGACAGGAAAAAGCATTGTGTGAGTGAGCTGAATCTTGAGTTGAATCTACCTTTTTACATATGAATACATTGTTTCGTTGTACTTTTTCTGCATAAATGGTAGTTTTTGCATGAACTCCCCCTGCAGGTAAAGTTTTGCCACACTCCCTTTTTGGTCAAGCAGTTGATCGGCAGCACATGTTTCATGTAAACGTGTTTTTATATGATCCACTGGTTCTTCGGTGAGAGGGTGACGTCACACTCCCTCAGTCCACTTCTTTTTACATTCTATGGTTAAACCATTAACTTAAATTATTAGGGTCCAAATATAGTGATTTTATAGACACAAGTCAAAAGTACAGTGTGAGCTCCACTCAGCAGAGTGTGTGTTTCAGGTTATGGCCTGAAGAGCCACTCCAGGACTCACACTGGAGAGAAGCCGTACAGGTGTCAGGAACTCAACTGCTGCAAATCATTCAAGACGTCTGGAGACCTACAGAAACACACCAGGACACACACAGGTACAAGTACTACAAGTACTACTACTACTGCAGAAACGCACCAGCACACATACAGGTACAAGTACTACAAGTACCACTACTGCAGAAACACACCAGGACACACACAGGTACAAGTACTACAAGTACTACTACTACTGCAGAAACGCACCAGCACACATACAGGTACAAGTACTACAAGTACCACTACTGCAGAAACACACCAGGACACACACAGGTACAAGTACTACAAGTACCACTACTGCAGAAACACACCAGGACACACACAGGTACAAGTACTACTACTGCAGAAACACACTAGGACACACACGTACTACTATTACTACTCTGTCTCTGCTTCTCTGACTTTGCTCCTTTGACTCTGCTCCTCTGGCTCCGCTCCTCTGTCTCTACTCCTCCGCTCCTCTGACTCTGCTTCTCTGACTCTGCTCCTCTGCCTCTGCTCCTCTGCTCCTCTGACCCTCTGACTCCGCTCCTCTGGCTCTGCGGCTCTGCTCCTCTGGCTCTGCTCCTCTGGCTCTGCTCCTCTGGCTCTGCTCCTCTGGCTCTGCTCCTCTGGCTCTGCTCCTCTGGCTCTGCTCCTCTGGCTCTGCTCCTCTGGCTCTGCTCCTCTGGCTCTGCTCCTCTGGCTCTGCTCCTCTGGCTCTCCTCTTACTTCTTGTGTTTTTTAGGAGAGAAACCATTCAAATGTCCGGTGGAGGGCTGCGGTCGCTCTTTCACGACCTCAAACATTAGAAAAGTTCACATCAGGACTCACACAGGAGAGCGGCCGTACTACTGCTCTGAGCCCAGCTGTGGCAGGAGCTTCGCCAGCGCCACCAATTACAAGAACCACATGAGGATACACACAGGTAGGACTGAAATCATACAGAGAACCACAAAGACTGAAACTATTTAACTATTCTCCTGCCTTTTTATAGAAAACTCTCGTTCCTGTAGTTTAGACTTCTACAAACATGAAATCACAAACGCAATACAATACTACTATTTGCAATTCCATTTTGTTTTCCACTGAGAACAAGCCAAGGCTCTCCAGTCTTGCCTTGGCTAAAGACACTGATGGGCATAGAATTTCCCTATTACAAAAGAGACATATTCTGCAAAAGCAACTTTTCAGAGCTATTAACACTGTGTTCCACAGGGAACACAGTGTTCCCTCATGATCTCACTCAAGAGTTGTATTTTGAGTGATTCATGCATGTTTGAGTAATCCTGTATTGTTGTGTAGTTGAGGCATCAGTGCTCTAAAAATTCCTGTTTTTACCTACCCCCTATCCCCGCCCACTGCTCTGTACTTTGCTCTTTGTACAGTGATACACGTAGGATTCAAAAGGGTCGCGTTGCTCTTGTGGCTAAAATTTTACAAATTTGCTACTTGCTACTGTGAACTGCATCTGTTTGTAGTTTAGAGGCACTTAGGGTTAAGGGGTAGGCAGGAGAATCAGTTTTGCGATTTTTAACTGGAAATCAATGGACCTGTTTCTATTAACTTCTTTTACATCAATATTGCTGTTTAAAGTGAACAAAATCTTATTAAAAAAGCTTTAACATGTGTCATAGGTTGCAACAAAATTTCATAAAAGCCATAATATGATCTCTCAGTCTATACTTGCTTATGCGTCAAACAGTGTAATAATAAATGTGTTTGTGTTTTACAGGAGAGAAGCCATACGTGTGCACAGTCCCTGGATGTGAGAAACGTTTCACAGAATATTCAAGTCTCTACAAACATCATGTGGTCCACACACCCTGTAAACCCTACAACTGCAACCACTGTGGAAAAACATACAAGCAGATCTCTACACTGGCCATGCACAAGAGGACCGCTCACAACGACACAGAGCCCATAGAGGAGGAGAGCGAGGCCTACTTTGAACCATCAGGTGAGGAGGGAGGGAGGGAGGAGAGAGGGACCACTCACAATGACGCAAAGCCCATAGAGGAGGAGAGCGAGGCCTACTTTGATCCACCAGGTGAGGAGGGAGGGAGGGAGGGAGGAGAGAGAAGGACTGCTCACAACGGCACAGAGCCCATAGAGGAGGAGAGCGAGGCCTACTTTGAACCATCAGGTCAGGAGGGAGGGAGGAGAGAGAGAGAGCGAAGAGAGGGTAAAGCATGTACAATAGGCCACGTTCATGTTCTAGGTTATAATCTCAGAGGGAGGGCGGGGCCTGTTTAACTCTATAGAACTCTATGGGAGAGTCACTGTTTTTAAATAAATCTCCAAACCTCTGCTCCACAAATGTTGAACCTTCTCATTAGTTTGGGATCGGCTCCGCAAACTTGTCATCATATTAATCTTATGTCTTTACTGTATTGTTGTGTAGTTGAGGCATCAGTGCTCTAAAAATTCCTGTTTTTACCTACCCCCTATCCCCGCCCACTGCTCTGTACTTTGCTCTTTGTACAGTGATACACGTCGGCTCCGCAAACTTGTCATATTAATCTTATGTCTTTAAGCCTTCCCCTCTCTAGTCATACTAATCTTATGTCTTAAAGTCCTCTCCCTCTTTCGTCATATTAATGTTATGGCTTAAAGTCCTCTCTGGGTTTAAGTTTCATTGTCAAACTTGAACAGGAAGTGTAAAAGTGTTTTGAATAATTGTTGAATTTGTTTTTGTTTCAGACGCAATGGACGACCCGAGTGTGAACTATGGCCGAACAGACGGAGAAGACTCAGGAACAGAACCAGTCCCAGAAAATCCCGAGATGATCCAGAGACAACACCTGGCACTGGTCACACAGGAGGATGGGACACAGCAACAGGTGAGAGAGGAAAGGGGGAGGGAGAGGAGGAGAGGGGAGGGCTCTGGTCACACAGGAAGATGGGACACAGCAGCAGGTCAGAGAGGAGAGAGAGGGAAGAGAGGGAGGAGAGGGGGAGGGCCCTGGTCATACAAGAGGATGGAACACAGCAACATGTGAGAGAGGAGGAGAGGGGGAAGGCTCTGATCACACAGGAGGAGGGGACACAGCAACAGGTGAGAGAGGAGGAGAGGGGGAGGGCTCTGATCACATAGGAGGAGGGGACACAGCAACAGGTGAGAGGAGGAGAGAGAGAGGAGGACAGGTGGCTCACACAGGAGGATGGGACACAGCAAGAGAAGAGAGAGAGGTGGGAGGGAGAGGAGGATAGGGGGAGGGCCTTGGTCACACAGGAGGATGGGACACAGCACCATGTGAAAGAGAAGGGGAGGGAGGAGCGGAGAGAGGGAGGGAGAGGAGGAGGAGGAAGGAGGAGAGAGGTGAGAAAGACGATAAAAGGAGGGAAAAAGAGGAGGGGGATGAGAGAAGAGAGGGAGAGGGGAGGGCCCTGATCATACAAGAGGACGGGACACAGGAACAGGTGAGAGAGGGAGGGAGAGGAGTCGCAAAAGGAGGATGGACACAGGAAAGGGGGGAGGAAGATGGAGAGGGAGATGGTCAGGAGAGAGACACCATTGCCCCAAAAATTCTCGTTTTCTTCTACCCCCCCAGACACGCCCACTGCTCTGTACTTAGGTCACCGGTTTATTTATGGTTTATTATGATGTAGCATTGCCACTTTGGCACAAATCTACTGAAAATCAGCTTGTCATAGATTATATACATCAGACAAAAGCATAATATCATCTTTCATGTCATTTTTTCAAACTTTAAATCCTTGGTGGAGCAGTTTTGTTGTTTTATGGAATAGTCTGAAACTTCTGTCATAATCTCACCTGTTTAACTGCGTTTCCTTGTACCTGATAGGTTAGCATCTCGGAGGCGGAGCTACAGGCGATGGGCGGGACTATCACCATGGTGACGCAGGAGGGCACAACCATCACGATCCCGGCACATGAGCTCACCCACCAGAGGGCTCATCACCTGACCAATCAGGGCGGACACCAGCTCACCATGGTAACGGCGGATGGAGGAGACGAGCAGGTGAGAGCCAAGTGCAGTGAAGTTTAATTGGAAAAAGTAAAAATCAGGTACTGAGACTTTAACAATACAATCATTTTTAATGTCTTTAAAACATGAGAAACAGAACTAGTTCATTTTAAACTGTTTGCAGTGGTCCAAAGTTATTCCTCACTTACCTTATGCATTCAGAACATCCTAATTATTCAACACGATGAGTTTATAAGCACTTTCACAACTCTCAGACCAGAGCAGAGTTTTGTCGCAACCCTAAGATAACAACAACCAGCATACTAACACGCACTTCCTAGTTCTGACAATAAAACACTTAATTAGATGCAGACAGTACACAGTGGACTTCCTGACCTCAAGAGCTGCTTATGAAATATATCTGTACTGGGGCCAGACACATTTAGACACATTTAGCTCAAATACATGGGGAAAAATCAGGTACAGGACCGTTTCAGATAAATGCATTAATCCAAATGATATGTTTATATAAAGTCATATTGTTAATATGACTTTATATTCTATAGTTTAAGGTTATATTTTATGAACACACCGTGACTGTTTAACCTCCTGCTAGCTTTAACCTCCTGCTAGCTTTAGCCTCCTGCTAGCCTTTAAACTTTGGTTAATCAGTGTTCACCTCCAGGAGCCTTCACATCTGAGAGAGACAGAACATAGAGAATTAAAGTACAGGGTTAGCAGATTTACACAGAATAAGACCCATGGACACACAGGGATGGCATCTGACACACTGGGAGGCCACCCGACACGCGGGGAGGGCATTTATGAATAGTTGGTAGTAATAGTTGTAATAGTTGAGAAATGACGTGCTTTTCTCTGTGCGTTCTTCAGGTGGCGATCATGGCTCCTGACATGAGCACGTTTCAGACAGTAGAAGAAGCAGCGTACGCTCAGGATCAGGGCGATGGCCCGGTGACGCTGCTCGCCACGTCCAACGGAACACACATCGCTGTACAGGTGAGTCATCATACAGGTAACTCAAACGCACCCCACACAGAGCTGTACAGGTGAGGAAAAGAAACACACCCACACAACATTATAATGGTAACCCCAACATAGGGGAAATCAAACATGCCCTCATATCATCATACACTGTACAAACACACAGCTGTCCAGGTGAGAGAAACAAATGCACCCTTACATCATCATACAGATAACCCTATCACAGAGCTGTACAGGTGAGGAAAAGAAACGCACAACTGTCCAGGCAAAAGAGTAACAAATGCACCCTCACATCATCATACAGGCAACCCCATCACACAGTGGTAAAGGTGACGAAAACAAACACACAGCTTTCTAGGTTAGAGAGAAACCTCTCCAATCATACATGTAACGCACCCATCACAGAGCTGTACAGGTGAGGAAAACAAATTTAACTGCAGGTTAAGGCTCTGGTTACACAGGCTCAGTTGTGACTGTAGGAACTTTTTAAAACTTTAATAGGCAGGCCTTAACAAAAGAAAGAGTCCCTCTTTTCTTTCCGGTCTTTTCTGTGTGACCATAACATTCCAGATCAGATCAGATTAGATTAGTTCTGGAAAAGTTTGGGCCAGTTCTTGTTGTGGAGCTGGTTTCACTGCTCTGTCCAGTCTGAGTGATCTCCATTCAGGGCCAGAGCGAAACTCATTAAACCTGCTCCACCAATAAAGACACACTACGGAACTTTACTGGGGCTGTGCTCCCAGACATGTATTTTTGATTCAAGTAGTGCTTAAAATGCAGTTCTTCATAAAGGCATTTTAGCACTTAATGATTACATCACATTGAGTCTCATTTCAGTTCTGGTTTTATATAGAGCTGAGCGATGTGACTATTTCAATGTATTTATTTTTTCTTATTAAAAAAAGGAAAAGGTGTCTTTCAATCATAATTTAATGAACTTAAACAAGACTTCAGATCAGTGTAGTTTTGTTTGTACGATTGGCTGTGGACCTCTCCATTAAAAACAGCTGACCACTGAACATTAGAAATAATGATCTCGATTTGATTCAGACTGGGTGAACTGGACCTGTAGCATTCTCGCTGTCGCTCTGCTGAGTTCTGTTCACGATTATAAAATTTCAAACTTGATTTCGATATCAAAGAATAGACTCAAAACTCCATACAGATTTTGATCCTTAAGTGGTCATTTTAAAGCTGTTTTAGACAATATTGTGATCTTCAACACAAAATACTAGTATTTGTTTATTACTGTGGCCTTACACTGTTCTGCTCAAACTCAACATGAAACTCTCAGGTAAAGGTCAAATCCAGTTATGTGATTTTTTTTATTTATTTATTTTTTCCAGTATCAATACCTGCTTAAATGAGGATCTAGTTTCGATACTAGTTTTAGTATTGATTTAATATCTGATTTTCAATGCTTTTGACAGTTCTAGTGCTGAGTCACAGCTCTGAGACCTGTAGATTTGACCTGATAACAGTGTTTGGGGTAAACGCAGAAGTGTGCCCTGGTTTGGACCAATACTACTACTGTAAATGCTACTGCAAATACTACTGCTACTGTAAATGCTACTGCAAATACTACTGCTACTGTAAATACTACTGCAAATAGTACTACTACCCCTACTGCAAATACTGCTGCTGCTACTACTGCTACTGTGTCTCTGTTGTGCAACTCAACTCTCCACTATTAGATGATGATGAGTAAAAAAAATCTAGTTGTTGTTGTGAAAATGGCCTTCATGGAAAAACACATCATGATGAATTAAAATCTGTATGTATTTAAGTTCATAATGACGTCCCATTTTACCTGTAGTGTCAGTGATACTAAAGCAGGGACCGTCATACTGAGTGTGCCTAAACGTCGTCACAGTAAACAAAGAGTTAAAATGAGGAGATAAAAGCAGATGGACCCTCTTTGAGATCTGTCCTGATACTGTGTTGTGGTGATCTTTTGTAGCTGCTCAGCCTCAGACCTGCATCCTTTGTAATGAGCTGTTCTTCTGATAAAGAGAAGTGTGCCTGTGTTTGTCTCTAAACAGGAGCCATGTTTACGTCAGACTAAGGAGGTCTGATCTGAGTCCTGATCTGTCTGACCCTCCCACTGCAAGTCTACAGTGGATTTACATAGGGGGAGATAAAGAGGGAGAGTAAGAGAAAGAAAAGAGAGAGGGGAGGGGGAGAGAAGAAGAGAGGAAAGAGAGAAGAGGGGAGTATGGAGAGAGAAAAGATGGGAGGGGCAGAGAGAGGGATACTGCAGTTTGCATAACACTAATGACCCAGGACCAAAGTAGCAGACCAGAGGAGTAACCTGGCTCTCTCCAGGCTGATATGTGTCTGAGTTCTGACCTGAGACGGCTCTCGCTGAAAACGATCAGAACCAATGATCGTAGCATTCAAACAAATACTTCACTCTGAAGTGTCACAACAGAAGAACAAGCAAAAAAATCTAATTTTAAATCCAGTTGAGAGAAAAGCACATACACCTTTTCCACCACAAAAGCACAAAGTTCTTCTTCCCTCTGCTCGTCACAAACTAAAGAGTCTAGATTTCTGCTGAAACAGGCTTAAGTGCGTCTTTCTGCATTGTCAGTGTTACCACAGTGCTGCTCTGTGATTGGTCAGTTTCCTATCACATGCAAATGATTCAGATGGAGCTGAACAAGATGGATCAAGAGTTTATGAACTCACAGAAATCACGAGAATTTGTCTTGCTGTCGAGGCCAGAGGACTGTCAGGTTTAACCCAGAGATACTGACGGATGGGTCTGATGTGATGGACACAC
Organism: Periophthalmodon schlosseri; assembly: GCA_000787095.1. Lineage (NCBI taxonomy): Eukaryota > Metazoa > Chordata > Actinopteri > Gobiiformes > Gobiidae > Periophthalmodon > Periophthalmodon schlosseri. The sequence goes on along the minus strand of KN482318.1, from coordinate 16,526 downwards.
TTTCTGAACTGCTATAGTTATACAAGTTATATAAATTATAAAAATATTTTACAGTGGAACCATAGAGTTATTCCTCTACTTTATTTCACTGATGGAAACTGGAGCCGGCGGCCTGTACGTTTTTAATTTAATACTAAAAATAGTCCCGTTTCTTCCTCTGTCAGTCTCCTGCGTCTGCTCCAAACCACAAGCTTTTACAGACAGAGGATGGGCTGTAGACGTCTACATTTAAAACACCATAGACATAACTCATATGATTTAAATGTGACTACACAGGTCTAATAGAAACTTAAGATTTTAATACAGTCTTCTAATGCTCTTCTGTAGTCCTGCATGCTAACTCTCTTGTAGTCCTGCATGCTAACTCTCTTGTAGTTCTGTATGCTAGCTCTCTTGTAGTTCTGTATGCTAACTCTCTTGTAGTCCTGTATGCTAACTCTCTTGTAGTCCTGTATGCTAACTCTCTTGTAGTCCTGTATGCTAACTCTCTTGTAGTCCTGTATGCTAACTGTCTAGTTTTGTAGTCCTTTTATGCTAACTTGATTCAACCTCGTGTCTTCTGTCTGAGCCTCCTGCTACTCCTCTCTTTATAATTCACAACCTCCTCAAACAGAACCAAACAGAATCAGATTAATCACTAAAAGTAGTTGTAAATTTGTTAAATCCTGTTCATCTCATTCAAATGACTGTTGTTTACATGCAGTTTTAATGATTATAAAAGGTGTGAGCAGGAGTGTGCACCAGTGTGCCCCAGTGTGCAGGACTGAGCCCCAGTGTGCACGATTGAGCGCTAGTGTGCACGAGTGAGCTGGAGTGATCAGGAGTCCACACAAGCAGAAAAGTGCAAATTTTCTGACAAAAAATCTGATAAAAAATGTAAATTGGTCTGATGGTAGTTATAACCAAACATTATATTGTTTTTACTATCAGCGCGTGTTGTGGGTCATCCCACGGACTCAGATCAGTGTTTGAGATGAAACATCTGTTTTGTTGAATACATATTTACACCTGAGTTTAGATCCAGTTTTAGTCTTGCTTCAGATCTGGTTTAGTTTTTTTTTTTTTATATTGAATTAAAGAAACTGTTACTGTATGTAAGATTTAGATTTTAAATTCCATAAACGTGATCTTCAAATCAAGTATAGCTTTTAGTGATAATAATTATAATGCCGATTTATTCTTAATTATAAAAACACTGGACATGATGGACAAGTGTTTTATGTCATGACGATTATCCAATCACAAAGCAGAATGAGCCTCACATGACTCTCTCATTTGTGTTGCCAGTTTCAAGCTGAAATCCAGTTTTTTCAAATCTAAAATGCCTCTCTCTGATCTGAATGGTCACTACCTAAACCCCAGCTCCTGCAGCCAATCATGAATCAGTGCTAGTGCAGCCTCTGCAGTTCTGATTGTAGTACCTTTTTAACCTCCTCTTCCTATCTTCTATTTTTCTCTCCCCCTCTTTC
>KN482318.1:0-15043 GCA_000787095.1 Periophthalmodon schlosseri | reverse complement strand
CATATTTAAGGTTACAGACAGTAAGTCTGTATTTAAGGTGCTAACTCTCCCCACCACACCGCACCAGCCTTCCCCCCTCCCCCTCTTTCTCTCCTCCTCTTCCCCTCCTCTCTCCCTCCTCTCCCCCTCTCTCCCTCCTACTGCTTGTATTTCAGATGCTAACTCTGCTCCCTCTCTCTCCCTCTTCTTCTCTCTCCCTACCCCCTCTCTCCTCTCTTCTCTTGACTCTCCTCCCTCTCTCTCCTCTCCCCCTCCTCTCTCTCCTCTTCCCTCTCTCCCTCCTATCCCCGCCCCCCCCCGCCTCCCCCCCTCTCTCTCTCTCTCTCTCTCTCTCTCTCTCTCTCTCTCTCCTTTCTTCTCCCCTCCACCTGTCCTCTTTTTCCCTTCTCTTCTTCCCTCTCTCCCTTCTCTCCTCTTGACTCTCCTCCCTCTCCCTCCTCTCTGCTTACTCTGCTCTCTTGACTCTCCTCCTCCTTCCCCTCTCTCTCTCCCTCTCTCTCCCCTCTCCCCCTCCCTACAAGCAGTAGGAGGGAGACTCCTACTGCTTGTATTTCATATGCTAACTCTGCCCCTCCTCTGTTCTTCTCCTCTTTCATCTCCGTCAGATTTTCCTTTTACTTTTTCACAATTGTAATTTGGTCCTTTTATCATTTAAGGCTCATGAGAAACAGTGCTAATGGTTCAGTTAGAAACAGAAAGTGTCAAAGTTTATTTAGGCTCAGTTCACCTAAAGCAGGTCAGACCGGTCACTAAACGGTTAATCCAAAAATCCCATCATGCATTTCAGGACATGTTTGTAGAGGTCTAAACTACAGGGTTAGCAACTTTTACACAGAATAAGACCCCATAGAGACACAGGGAGGGCATCTGACACTCAGGGGAGGGCATCTGACACACAGGGACATTTCAGAGCATGTTTGTAGAGGTCTAAACTACAGGGTTAGCATCTTTTAGACAGAATAAGACCCCATGGATACAGAGGGAGGGCATCTGACACTGAACTAAAGGTCAAAAGGAGCTGTTAACTTGAAAACTACAGCTTCATGACATCACAAGGTGGAACAGAGCAGTTTGAGCTTTGGAGATGTAGACAGACTAATAATAAAGGGTTACACAAATGTGTGAATGAAACGAAGCACAACTCCAGGTCTGTTTTTGAGGAGGTAACATTATAACATGGCTTAAAGCTCACGGTAGTCAGTTTTGTGTAATATATGACCTTGAAACATTAAAATCTTGACAAATGCTTTTATAAAATGTCTGATTTTAATGTTTTTCTTTATATTTGACCCTCCCTCTTCTGTGTGCTCTGTTTCAGTTGAGTGAGAGTCCATCACTGGAGGAGGCCATCAGGATCGCTTCAAGAATACAACAGGGAGAGTCTCCGGGCCTGGAGGACTGACAATAAACCAGGACTGGGACTAGGACCAGAACTGGACCAGGACTAGACAAGGACCAGGATTAGGACTAGGATTAAGGGTGCGTCCACACTTGTCCAGTTACCATATCGTAACTAGGACTAAACCATGACTAAACCTGGTACTTACCTAATGCTAGACCAGGACTAAACCAAGACTAGAACAGGGACAAACCAAATATACATGAGGTTTCGAAGTGTGAACACATCCTAAGACTAGACTTAGGCTGAGGCTTGGGCTGAGGCTTGGACCCAGGGCTTGGACCCAGGGCTTGGACCCAGGGCTTGGACCCAGGGCTTGGACCCAGGGCTTGGACCCAGGACTTGGACCCAGGACTTGGACCAAACCAGTTCTAGGGCGTGGATCATGGCCTATCGCAATAACAAAACTCAAAAGGGGATAAAAAGCTTTAAAATGTATTTAAACAACCTCATGAGTTGAGTCGACCTCCACAAACCAGTTCTATAGGTTTAGCAGGTTTTACGTCAGATGTCCTTCCTTCATCCTAACCCACCACATTACTATGACAGGAAGGGGCACTCAAACAGTACACGCCTGGGCAAGGTCTGAACCAGTGACCCTCTGGTAGTAGGGCTACTTATTTTGAAGGGGAAAAAAGTATGACGATTGCAATTGTATATTTTCAATTTTAGTTTCAAATCGGGATCAAGTAAAAACATTGTTTTAAACCTGTCCAAGAGTCACATCTCAGACAGACTGAAATCTGAACTTTAAACTAATCCAACAAAACCATCATGCATTTCAAAACATGTTTGTAGAGGTCTAAACTACAGAGGTAGCAGCTTTTACACAGAGTAAAACCCCATGGAGAATCGGGGAGGGCATCTGACACACAGGAAGGGCATCTGACACACAGGGAGATATTTTTTCATATATTACACGATGACTTGAATCAGGCCAATGATTCCACCCAAGGAAAACATGGACTCTCCTTGGTCTCTGGTTTTAGTCCTGGTCTGAGTCTGGGTACTGGTACTGGTCATGGTCTTAGTCCTGGTCCCGGCCCCGTTCCCGGTCCTGGTCCCGATCTTGGTCCTGATCTTGGTCCTGGTCTTAGTCCTGGTCTTGGTCCTGGTCTTGGTCCAGATCCTGGTCCAGATCCTGGTCTCTGGTTTTGCACTCGGACTTTGACAAATCGTGTCTTCCAACATGAGCTGTGCTTTTCTTGTACATAAACTGTAGGATTTTGATAAATGGACTCTTAAAGTATTTTGTCCCTGATGAGGAGCTTTCTAACAATGTACAGCTAATGCTATTTCTAATAAAAAAATGTCAAGAACTAACTTTGTGTATTTTAATGTTTCACTAATTTAGACGACTAAATATTCCCTGGGGCTGTGATGCTAACTGTTACTCTGTTATCGTTAGACTTTAATCTGAGCTTTATTTAACACAATATGACTGTATAGAGCTGAATTATCTGAACTACAGGTGAACAGTTGAGCTGATTTGTGCTGTTAAACAAGTCCCTCTCAAATAACATTACACAAACTAGCATTAGCCAGCAGTTTTTCAGTGAGTCACTCTCATCTTTTTGTTGAAAATCAAACTTCTAAACAGGACCATGAACACTCAGATTGACCACAGGCTCCTGAAAATGTGCTGTTTAAATCATTGCATTTTTACTTGAGTTTTCAGACAGTCTAAACGTATCGGGCAGTGTTTGCTAACGTGTGCATTGTGTCACCATGGGCCTATACACATGAAACAAAAACTGGCACAAAGTTCAGTGTTTTCTCTGTCAGTTTAAATAAACAAAAGTCACGTGATTTTTTCACAACAGCTTCAGAAAGTGGAGCCATTATTCAGCCCCAAAGACGTGAGTGTCGTCAAAGGACTTTAAGCCATAATATTACGTGAGTGTCGTCAAAGGATTTTAAGCCATAATATTAATATGACAAGTTTGTGGAGCCGATCCCAAACTAATAATGAGACGGTTCAACATTTGTGTATTTCTATTTCGGATATTACAGCAAATGTCCCATAGAGTTATATAAGTTGTATAGAGCAGAATAGAAAGAGTTGTACAGAGTTGTACAGAGTTGTACAGAGTTGTACAGAGTTGTACAGAGTTGTATAAAGTTGTATTGAGTTGTATAGAGTTGTATAGAGCAGAATAGAGTTGTACAGAGTTGTACAGGGTGTATAGAGTTGTTGTACAGAGTTGTACAGAGTTGTACAGAGTTGTACAGAGTTGTACAGAGTTGTACAGAGTTGTACAGAGTTGTACAGAGTTGTACAGAGTTGTACAGAGTTGTACAGAGTTGTACAGAGTTGTACAGAGTTGTATAAAGTTGTATTGAGTTGTATAGAGTTGTATAGAGCAGAATAGAGTTGTACAGAGTTGTACAGGGTTGTATAGAGTTGTAAAGGCCCCTGCACAACATCTGAAATGATGACATCATCAAATCCTAGAACGTGAATGTAAATTATTCCATGGGAGATTTACTGTTCAAAGAAATATACAGGAAAATCCACAAACATCAAACTATATTAGGGACAGGTTCCACAAATTTGCCACATTAGTGGAAAATGTGTGGCTAAATGTAATTTCAACTGACATGTGCATCTTTGTTTGGATTTTTTTATTATTTTTTTTTAACTGTAGAAAAAAATCATTAAACTGACAGAGGAGACGTTGAATTTTGTACCAGTTTGTTTCATGTGGATAGGCCCAGTAATTACAGAGGCATAAACCATAGACCAGGTCAACACATCTGCTTTTTGAAAGTTCCAAATTCTACCTTTAGAATTCTTTTATTTATTTATTTTTTTAACTTAACGGGTGGTTTAAAATTCTGTGAACCAAACCTGTTAATCCACTTCTGTAGCTCACACCAAACTATTTAAATGTAGATCCATACATGTGAGTATAACTTTGAAATGGTGTCAAAGCTTAGGTTAAAACATTAAAAGAGTGAACAGAGTGATCAAACTATATCAAAAGTAAGTTAAAGTGAGTGGTACTTTAAACTAAAGGCCTTTTTGTAGTGATATGTGCCTGCTGCAGTGGGGCTCTGTGCATCAGTGAGGCCAAGTTTCACTCCAGATCAGCCCTGTGATGTAATCTGATTAATGTGGAAATTCTTTCTACAGTACATTACAGTGGTGATTTTGGTGACCGCCCCCGGCTCCAGAAGTAAATTTCCCATTCATTTTTCCCTAAGACAAAAAAAAACCCCAACAAATAGTATATAATCAAAGTTTGAAAACTCACAGTTAATCAGCTCTGTGGTGACTACTGACTACAAAAACTATACTTGTATTTAAAATCTGTTTCTGAAACTTTACAAACCACTGAATTATTAAAACAATTAGCTAAATCTTGTGTTTTAAATGTGTTTTTTAGCCTTAAAACAGCCACATTATGGATATTAGTTACCACGTAGCTCTTAATATTGGAATTTTCCGTAACCAGACCAGACTTTGAAGTGGGCGACTGTTGAGCTCCATGGCCAATTTAGTAATATGCAAACATATTTAAACATATTGAAACATATTGAAACATATTGAAACATACTGAAACATATTTAAAAGCGATGCGTTTTGGCAGGCTTATACATAGACTGTTTGTTAAAGCTTAACTAAATTGACTAAAACTGATTATGGTGTTTATCTGTTTGCTTGGACAAATAAGGGAGGAGCATGTAGATCTCAGAGCTCAGACGACATGATTACGTTACACATAAGGTCAAACAAAGAGTGAAAGAAACTGCCCCAATGCAATATTTAAACCTCATATTCAGTTTGATGGATTCTATTTCAAACAGAATGTGCAGATGACACGTTACACAATTCACTAAAACATAGTCACATTTACGATTTTGATCAAATTTGACCAAGTTTTCTCTAATTTGAAAATTTTGGTGACGTTTATAATGTTACTTCCTGGTTTCACACAGGCAGCAGATAGACATAGAGCTGATTCCATAACTGTTGAACATAACAAAGTAAAAGTAGTAAAGTACTGTACTTAAGTACACATTTTAGGTACCTGTACTTTACTTAAGTATATAAAATGTCTGTGGATACTTTTTACTTTTACTTCACTACATTTGAGAGCAGTATCTGTACTTTCTACTCCACTACATTTTTGAACTGGACTGAAAAGTAAAAGTATTTTTTATTATTGTCTGAGACTTGCTGAAAAAGGGTTTATTTTTAACACATTCATAATTTGAGCAAAACAAAAAATATACAAATAAAACAGAGAAAAAAATATCGATTCAATTGTTTATGTTGAACAAAATTCAGCTCAAATCTTTATCGAAATTACTACATCTGAAGCTTTGTAAGACCTCAAAATCTGCACGAAATACTTTTTACTGTTTAAGTACATTTTTTTACTTAAGTTGATTTTTTCATGAGATACTTTTAATTTTACTTGAGTATTTTTTTGCTCCGGTATCTGTACTTTTACAGTTACACAATGGAGTACTTCTTCCACCACTGCTGTTACCTAGCAACCATAATGTAAACAAGAGCCAAACATGTCTGAAGTACATAATAGTTATGATTAAACTAATACAAATGAATGACAGCTCCTTTATTTAGTTAAATGAAAGTTTAAAAATGTCCTCCATGTGCTTAAACTGTCTCTGTGTTTTGGATGGAGTTTTCTGTGTTGATGACAGAGGCAGAGGGATTCTATTTTACAACTCACAAATACTTCTGTATTTTTGTACTTTTCTTCTCAACTTTTTTCTACAGACGCTTAAGTTAACTGATGTAACACTCTGATAGTCATATGCTCTTTCATTCAAGCTGCTATTTGTAATTATGTAATGAAAAATATTATAAAACAGGATGGTGGGCTATTAGTGATTATTTGGATAAAATGAAGCCTTTTAATCAAGTGTTGTTTTTTTATTTTGAGTCAGTTGAACACATTTACAGTCCTCATTTGGGTAATTTCTCACTTAGAATTACAAAAGCAATGGTTGAATCACATTTTAGAGCTAATTAAAACCTGAAATAATACTTCTACAGACCTGTTTTAGATCTGGTGGTATTCAGAAGACGAAAGGTTTTCTTACTTGGTTTGAAAAGTTTGAGAACCACTGCTCAAAATGAAATATTATACTTGTTGTGTTCAGTGTTTTCTTTTAAAAGTGATTTTGTAGCAGATGTGACATATCTAGAGGTGATTTTTAACTGTTACCTAGCAACCATAATATCAACAAGGGCCAAAATATACAATTTAATTACACAACCGTTATGATTAGATTAATACAAATAAATGACAACACCTTTATTTTGTTAAATTATCCATGTATTTGATCAGGTTTTCAAAAGGATGAACAAGTTCCGACATGTCTTTGTTTTAGATGAAGCGTCCCCATTAATTAAAGCGATCCTTGTTGTTTAACTCCTCTAGATATTAACTTTTATGTTAAATTACCATTACTCCTCAGTCATTTGTTGTGTTTGATCGTTAAATTAAGTATCTCTGAGTTTGTCGGGCGAAAGTCTTTAGTCTAAGCTGGTTTTAAACAGGTTTGTAGGTCAAAACTCTGACTTTTGGCTCTTTTTCGGATGTAAATGTTTCTTTTGTTCTGCCGTTGATGAGCTCAAGCTCTCACGTAACGTCTTTTTGCGTCACGTACGTTCGCGCCAGAGTCCTCACGCACGCCCCGCCTCTTTTTCAAACTGCGGCCACGTGCTCTGATTGGCCGCTCGGAGCCACGTGACCAACGGCCGCGGGAAGTCCTGAGCCACGCGTGAGCAGAGGAGGGAGTTCATCCACAGTCTGCGCGCACAACACAGCGCTTTTACTCGAAAAAACGACTCGCTGCTCCGGGTTTACTCATCCACGTCTCACCGAGGGACAGCCACGTACCCGACACCGGATAGGAGCGGACTTTACCGGCTCTGAGCGCGCTCCGAGCCCGCTGAGGGACGTTACTCTACGCGGTGGATAGCAGCCAATGTGGGCCGCGGTGGCTTGATGGGCGTGTGTGAGTTTACAAATATCTAACAGACTTTGGGCGCTTTTAAACTTAATTTTTACTCGTTTTACTTTTCTTTTAAATTGGATAAACGGCGGATAGGATCGTGTAGCGCACTAGAAACGTCGCTCTTCCTGGTTCCGACCGCTTTTATTGCGTTTTCTCCGCACTTTGCCGACGCGTGGACTTAAAACCCTAAACATGTCGCGCTACAGTCGCCAGTGCAAACCCATCCGACAGAAGCTGCAGTTCACCTCCAGCGACGGCGAGGACGAGCTCATAGACGACGTGAACAACAGCACCGGGGAAGAGTCCGGCTTTACGGAGATGGACTCCCCGGTGCCAGAGCGCAGGGAGGCGGGCAGCGCTCTGGACCAGTCCGCGGATGATGTGGAGCTCTGGGAGGAGGACGAGGAGGACGGACTGAGCTTCGGTTCTCCCTCGCACCTACAGTCCCCCACCAGTCGCCTGTTCGCCACCTGCTCCCCGTCTCCCAGGAAGCCCTCGTCGCGACTCTTCGGGGATTCTCCGGACCGGAGTTACGCGCAGGACGAGGGGGAACCGTCCAGCTCTCCCATCCCCGACTGCCCCGACACTCCTCCGCACAAAACCTTCAGAAAACTGCGGCTTTTCGACACGCCGCACACGCCAAAGGCAAGTTTAGCCTCCCTTACACACCAGACCACTGTATATGCTCATACAAATCATATTTGACTTAATATATCGCTGTAATGTTGAATATCTGCGCCGTGTTTTGGAATGCGCTCCTCTGGGATCGCAGCGCTACTCAACAAGTGGGTAGATCATCTCTGCTTTGTTTTGGTGGTTAAACAAGAAATGTCACGAGTTTGACCCGTTTTATCGCACTTATGCAGCTACAATTAAACACATTTATAACTAACTATCTGTAATTTTAATATTTTCGATTGGCTAAAGCACTTGGAAAATATTTGAGGTGGAATTAGTCAACGGCTTACGCTCGAAAACATAAAAAACGTTTACATTTAGACATATTTTGGGTGATTTTTTTTTTTTTTTTTTGATCTAATACTACCCGTTGACTTGTCATTCGACTATTTAAAGCTCCAAAATGCTGAGTCATTCCTTTTACAGTACACGCGCGTCAAAAATCTACTTTATATTCAAAATGAGCTGATTTTCAAATGTAAAATAGTAATAGACATTTTAAATCTGTCCAAATTCTGAGTGAAATCCCAGTTTTTGTCCCTCGCTCCCGTGCGGTGGGTTACGTAACTCTCAGATGTGGGTTACTGGGTTAAACTCTGCTGTAACTGAAGGAATGTTTGAATTACACCTACCCACAATGCACCAGCTTCAGAGTTTCAACTGAACACTGTTTTTAAAGGAGCTTATCAGCTAATAGTTTTATTTAAAGTCAGTTTGTCCTGTTTATATCATTAAAAACACGGTAATGCTGTGTTTCTATGTGTGTTTCTCTTGTGGCACACGATGACACCAGCAAAAACTATAATCCATCATAATGCATTTGTTTTATTCTTTTTAAATTTTAAAACTAAACTTGAGAATTAATCCCGAACTTTGAGAGATTGTGTATTTTGTAAAAGAGTTGCTTCTCAAAAAAAAAGCTTAACTATAAAAGATGAAATAATAAATGCTACTTTTTCCTTGTTTTCAATGGGCCAGTGCCATCAGAAAATCACATTTAAAACAAGAGCCTAATGAGACCTTGGTTCTTCTGTGATTGTAGAGATTATGAAGACATTTATTGCAGTTTATATGGTGTGTCAGATGCCCTCCCCTGCGTCTCCATGGGGTCTTATTCTCTACAACATGTTCTAAAATGTCCTTGTGTGTCAGATGCCTTTTCCCCTGGTGTTTTGGGCGTGTGCTGTACTTTTGTCTCATGGCTTGGGTCAAACATCACCGCTGTTTGGTAAAGTTATCCCTGTTTTTTGTTTAGTGAAAAATGATCTGACTTCTTTCAAATCTGTAAAAAAAAAAATCTCAAATTTCCAAACTTCAGATGAGCAGGTGTTGTTTGTGATGCGACAGTTTAAATCCGGGTTTAAATGTCCACACACAGAGATTTAAACGTTTTTTTTAAAAAATAACTGAATCTTTGCTGTGTTTCTCAAAGATTTTGTTCAAATTCTTTTTATTTTAAAGGTCCTATATAACACAGAATAGACTCTTGTGAGCTTTAAGCCATGTCATAATGCTGTTACCTCCTCAAAAACATACCTGGAGGTTTGTTTCATTCACACATGTTTGAGTAACCTTTTATTATTAGTCTGTCTACATCTCCAAAGCTCAAAATGCTCTGTTGCACCTTGTGATGTCATGAAGAGGTAGTTTTCAAGTTAACAGCTCCTTTTACCTTTAATTCAGTAGAGATTGGCAATTTCAGAGCTGAAATCATCCAAATGATTCTAGTGAAGGTGTATGGAGTTTAAAAACACAGTGGCGCACTTCCTGTATTACCACTTGATGACGTCACAATGTGGAACAGTGTTTTTTTCTGTTTGAGAGAAGAACTCAGCCTAAATATGCAGGGTTTGTGTGTTAAACATGTGTGAATGAAACAAAACACAATTCCAGGTCTGTTTGTGATGAGGAAACAACATTAGAACATAGATCAGAGAATACTTTTAATAATTTAATCTCATTCAAGTAGTTGTAGTCTCGTTTATACTTTTTTTTTTGTTTGGTCTAAAACTGACTGACTTGGCATAACTAAAAAAAACCAAACATAGTCTCCTGTATGAATGGGACACTCTGCTTTGTTTTGTTTTTTAAATTCATGTTGAGATGTTAAAGCCACTGTCACATACCACACAGAGCTGAGAGTCTAATCCTAGAGTCTCATGTGTTTCAGAACATGTTTGCAGAGGTCTAAAACAAAGACCACCAAAGAAAAGATTTGGCTCTCCAAGTACCACCAGATCTGTAACAGGACCATTCCAGGTCTAAAAGTGGACTACATCATTTCCACTGTACTTCAAAACAGGAAATGATCCAAAGGAGGACAAAACTGAACTTTAAATAAGGCAAACCCACAAACTTAAGAGCTGTCCGTGTACCACAGTTTGAGAAACAGTCTGTAAAAGCTGCTAAGCCTGTAGTTTATATAGAGTAAAACCCCATGGAGACACGGGGAGGGCATCTAACACACGCGTAGGGGCGGGCATTTGACACACACAGGGAAGGAGGGCATCTAACACACATGCGTTAATGTTGTTACTTTTTAAAAGTCTAAATGTGTTTTTATTCTGGTTTTAAAGTTTCTAATCTGTGTCTCCTCAGAGTTTACTGTCCAGAGCTCGGACCTCGGGCACCGCTTCGTCCAATCGCAGAGTGGCACTGTTTAAAACCGACCAATCAGGAAAGGCCTTGACAGACAGCGGCCGGAGACAGCAGACACCACTGGTGAACTTTAACCCCTTCACCCCCGACTCCTTGCTCATCCAATCGGCCACTCAGCAGAGGGTGAACCGAAAGAGGGCGCACTGGAATGAGTATGTATCAAAACTCAAAACTGAAGATTTGAAAATGTTCACTTCATATTTCAGGACTAAAATTTCAAACTCAATTTTGATACTAAGGAATAGACTTGATACTCAATACTGATTCCAATTGATATGTTGCAGCTGATGTCATCAACATTCCCTGGGGGTGTGATGCTAACTGTAGGCACTACTTTGTCTGAATCTCTGTTACTCAAGTTAGAGTTTAATCTGAGCTTTGTTTTTACACAATCTGACCAGAAAGAACTGACTTATCTGAGCTACAACAGGAGAGCTGATTTGTCTTGAGTTCTGATCCTAAATCTGTTTCAGTTCTTGTGGTGAAGACATGGACCCGAGTGATGGTGAAGGAGATGAGGAAATCCTGCCTCCGTCAAAGGTAAAAAAAAAATCCCATTGGCTCGTTTCATTCGATTTCCTGGTTGGACAGATACACTGATGTAATAATACTCTTTGCTGGTTGTAGTTGGCCCAGAAAGTCTCATAATGTCTTATTTACACAAAACTGTTCCGTCGTTACTAGAGATAAATAACAGATACGTAACACTTTTGGACATCGGTTTTGGAACTTAAAAAATCGCTCAGTCCGTCCCCAGCATAGACTGTAAATAAATGGACATAGCTAGACGCCGCCTTCCAAATAAAGTGAGCATGGGCGTGCTTCTGGCTCCATCGACTCACTATTGTGTCCATAAATCAAGATATGAACATTGCTAACAAACAAATCAGGCTGTTTCTTTCCCCAAGGTCACATCCGCTAGCGTAGGCAACAGGTTTGATTGATGGCGTCGCTAAGCGCCCGCTCCCTGCCAGTGGTGCGGGCAGGAAGGGGCGTTACCTTCACCAGCCTCACTCCAGATTGGCTCTTTGGTTGCTATGATACATGCGGTCAGAATTCTAAATATGGAACTCGGCTCCAAATTGGCCCCTATAACTGCTCAAGCCTCGATGAGCTTCATTTGACTGGAGCCGAACGCTGTGGGTGACGTCACACTCATTTAGTCCACTTTTCTATACAGGCTATGATCCCTAGGTTTGGCGTGGCAGTGCTCCGCTGTTGTTTATAACATTTTTATTTGAATTGTGTTCTTGCTATAGTGTGTTTTGAACAGGGAAAAGTCCTCACTCAGTCCTTCAGATCAGACAGAATAATCTGTGTTCACATAACGACAGAACACTGCCGGATCCTGTAGTGTAAAAGCTAGTGGTGGATCTGTGGAGATACTGGACCTTCATATGTAAAGTCCTGTAAATGTTTTACAGTATTTTCACATGTTTGTTTACATCTCCAGCGTATCACGTTGATGCACGGTAACATGGCGTCTCGTTACGCCTCTGAGTTCCTGGAGCTGGAGAAGATTGGCTGTGGAGAGTTTGGAGCCGTGTTTAAATGTGTGAAACGACTGGACGGCTGCATCTACGCCATAAAGAGATCAAAGAAACCGCTCGCCGGATCTGTGGACGAGTGAGTCACAATCATGTTTAGAGATGGAAGGATTACACATGTTTAGAGACAGTGCTCGAGTGTCAGGGAGGAATGAACCTGAACTCTTTTCTTGGTGCTAGATTTAGTTTTTTTCACATGCACTTAGTCCAGGGGTGTCCAAATTTGGTGAGGTGAAAATGTGAATGGTCGGCCTGACCATTCTTTGAAGCATTAATATTAAATGTAAATGAACTATTTAATTATTTTTTTTACTTTTTATTGCAAATGGCTTTCACCTTTCAAAAACAAAATGAATGATACACAGATTATAAATATGAAAAAGTGAACATTTAAACTGTAAATTCACTGTGATTTTTGAATTTATTCACCTCAGAAGGCTAACAAATAACTTGCCTGCACTGAGATCTGTACGTAGTAAATAGGCCAGGTCTGGCTCAAAGACAGTGGTTTTGATGCACAAAACGTCACGCAGGTGAGAGTCAGTTGGTCTTGTCCTCGCACGTTTTTTGTTAAAGTTCATATCTGAGAATGTCTTCTCACGCAAATATGTCGAACCAAACAAACTCAGCAGCGCAGACCCCCGACTGAGCCATCTTGCGTCGTTGTGATACACAACGTCTCCATATTCAGCCTGGATGTCGAGCATAAACTGCTGAAACTGGCGGTGGCACAGGGCTTTAGAGCGAATGTAATTTGCACGGCTCGGATCTGCTGCCATCTTCTGGTGAAATATAATATTGCTTGTACTTGTGTATTTTACACTGGTCAACAGTGCTGACGGGCCCACATAATTATTGCACGGCTCGGATCTGCTGCCATCTTCTGGTGAAATATAATATTGCTTGTACTTGTGTATTTTACACTGGTCAACAGTGCTGACGGGCCACACATAATTATTTTTATTCCAGAGGCTGCGGGCCAGTGGAAATTTATACATGGGCCGCAATTGGCCCCCGGGCCGGACTTTTGGTATGCCTGACTTGGCCCTTAGCAACACTTTAGAAGAGGTAAATAATACTGATGAAAGAGCCGGCTCTTTTGAACGGTTCCTTAATGTGAACACTTGGAACCAGATCTCATTTTTTAAAAGAAAGATTTGGTTCTATTTTTTATGCATTTTTACACTGCTTAACGTTGCACAAACACAAGAATCAGGACAGAAGTGGAGCAGGAAACATGCGTGTGCGCTTTAGGGCTTTGTTATTATGATGTCAGGTGTGTTTTGTTTCATTTTATTGTAGTTTAAAGTTTTTAGATTCTGCTTCATTCCAAAGGGTAAACTCTCACACTGTCAGTTTGAACCAGTTTAAACACATCTGAGCCTCGGTTGTTTCTCTCTGGGATTAGTTTGTAGATAAAATGAGTTCTTGCACTAGCTTCTGTCATATAATTAGATATAAAAAGAGTCAGTCTTTTAAACAGCTCTCTGAAATGAACCGATCCAAAAGATTCGGATCCCATAAAAGAGCAGAAAGCCCCATCACTAGTGAATAAAGTCATCATAAAGTTCAGCGTTTGCTTGGTTAAATCCACTCAGATGGAGAATTGTGACCTCACCAAAATGGCAAGAGCCCAGTCCCCTCCCCAGAGCCCAGTCCCCTCCTCAGAGCCCGCGTGTGCCTTTGTTGTAATGTTTCTTGACCTGGTGCATTAAAGGTGCCCCTTGCTCAGCCAAACAACATTGCAGAGAATTTGAAACATAATATTGATCTCTTCCTCTGCCATTTCAGACAGAACGCCCTTCGTGAGGTGTACGCCCACGCGGTCCTGGGACAGCACCCCCATGTGGTGAGGTATTACTCTGCATGGGCTGAGGATGAGCACATGCTAATACAGAACGAGTACTGTAACGGCGGTACGCTAGCCGACCTGGTATCTGAGAACTACAGAAGACTCACATATTTAAACGAAGCCGCGCTGAAGGATCTACTGCTCCAAGTGGCCAGAGGACTGCGCTATGTGCACTCCACCGGCCTCGTGCACATGGACATCAAGCCAAGTAAGAGTACTGCCAATACTACTACAAATACCACAAATACCACTACTGCTTAAATAACACATGGACATCAAGCCAACTAAGAGTACTGCCAATACTACTACTACTACTACTACACACTTAAATACAAGCTGTGTGTATGGACGTTAAACCAAGTGAGAGAATTTGGGCACTTGGGCATCAAACTCACCAAATTATGGACTTTTCTAACTTCAATTTTAGTTATGTTTGTTTATCTATTTTTTTATTCAGATTATGAGACTGCGTTCTCTGCTGGACAGATTTCTGCTCTGGAGTTGAGAGTTCATGTTGTATTTTTTTCTTTTTTTTCAGGTAATATTTTTATTTCTAGTAAATCCGTCACGAGTTGTGAAGACCTGGACGAAGAAGAGGATGAGCTGTCTACAAACGTAGTCTACAAAATCGGTTAGAAATATGTCCATAAACTTAAACTTGTGTTTTAGTTTTTGATTATTTGATGAGGTACTGACTGAAGTGTTTGTCTCATCAGGTGACCTGGGTCATGTGACGCGTGTGAATAACCCTCAGGTGGAGGAGGGAGACAGCAGGTACCTGGCCAACGAGGTTCTACAGGAGGTGAGGACTTTTTCTAATTTCAATTGTACAGGCTTAGCAGCTTTTACAATTGTCTGTTTATAAAGATGTGTGTCAGGAGTTTAGGGCATTTTCCCTTTTATCTATAATTT
>KN482314.1:2963-19701 GCA_000787095.1 Periophthalmodon schlosseri | reverse complement strand
AAATCTGTAAACATACTTTGTTAGGGTAAATTGACCAGGCAGACCAGTTGATGTCGGTTTGATTAATTACATAAATAGAATCATTGGTTTGATTGCAATTGGCACACACATTTTCCAGAAGATTAAACTTGAGGATGTTTTTATTTCCCTGTAGAATGGAGGTCTATCATAGGCTATTGATTTCAAGGAATCAAATCACTGTAGTCTATGAGGCTTTTCCAATAACGCATAACCCATGACTGATATAGTGGCACATAGGGACATTTCAAACCAACCTCTCCCTGTCAGTCAGCCTTATCTATAACAGTTACACCATTTTGTCACTAATATCTACCTTTTTAGCCAAATCTAATCTGTGCATTTGACAGTGAGAAAATATGCACACAGGTCAGTGCAGGCACCATCAAAGTGAGAACTGGAAGCAGTGAGAAACTGTGATGAAGTTTGACTGGAAACCAAAAACATGAAAGCGCAGTGTGAGGCATGTCCTACTTTTAAAGACTTGAGGAATGTTCGGAGGGCAGAGTAAAAACGCCAGAACCAGTGTCGTATTTGGGAGTTGTGAGGCTTGGGAGTGGATTAAGTTTTAGTGTATGCTGAAAAGGTCTTACTGAGAAAATATTAAACTTTGATACTAATAGCACTCAGAGGAATTGGCTTCTCTTGTTCTATTAGACATTTGAGGAAGGTTATTTAGAGTCTAATCCACTTAAAAGAATGATACTCACCAGTTGTAATGAACATTCACCCGTACTTGATCGTCTCATTACAAGGTTTCATTGGGTAATTATGGCATGTAACAGAAGCCTTTTGAACAAAGCATTGTAACAGACTGCAGTGTTTCTTTGCAAAACTTTAGAAACACGTTTTAAATAATATCCATCAGTTGAATTTCACACATTACTTTGGAAACCTAAATTGTATGCTACTACTAGTGATGGGATGATGCTACATTTTTTGAATCAAAACAGATACCAAGTTCATTTTGGGGGTATTTTTTGCAGGTACAGGTACTCGATACTGGTCTAACCTTATTAGATGAAGGTATTTCAATAAATATATGTATTTATTACCACTACTAAAAGTTGTTATTCTACATTATTATGTATAAATCAAAAGAGTATTAATGAATGCAAATTAATGGTTTGGAATCCCATGACGCACCTGGAGCCGGATTAGCTCCGCAGAAGCTTGTATGGTTCAGCTCTCAGCTGAGCAGGCCTTAACGCTGGACCGTAACATGTTTAAAATTGATGCCTAGCTCTAAAATGTACATGTAATATTTGGATTATTAATAACCAAATTGTTACAGAGTCAGTATTGATATTGCCTATCAATACTCCCATCCCTAACTACTCAGGCCACAGTGGTGCAGTAAACAAGAAATTGTTATGGATTTTCAGTGATTGGAAAAAGAGATTTTAACCTAACTAGAAGATTATTCCTTGTATATTACATGTAATTTATTCAGTACAGCTGGTGCCTTCTTGGTGTCAGAAGCCTTCTTTACAGAGCAGCATTTGTGTTTGATGCTCAGTGTGGGTTGAGCTTGTGTAAAGGATGAGGCAGCACTTTGGCTAAAGATATTTATATCCTAATATTACAAATAGTAAAAGCCCTGGGCCATCAGGAAATGATTGTTATATTAAGATGGAGAGCAGCTCACAGACAAATGAGTGTGGAGTGATGAGGAGGAGAGAAAAAGTTTGAGTGCAAACATGGAGCCACCATCCTAATGGTTTATGGATCACATTCAAAGGGAGTGGGTGTGTGTGTGTGTGTGTGTGTATGAGTGCATATTGTGGCATAGGGAGGGGCTGTGGAGATGGATGAGACAGCACAAGTCTAAACACACAAATGAAGTGTGAGCTGGAGGAGAGCAGAGCATCCGGACATATGATGGATGGTGTCATACGTGATGGAGTGTCCAAACCGTGGGCAGGATAGGAGAGAGCGAACCAGGGGACTGAAGGATAGGCTCACACAGAGGTCTCAGGTTATCATGGTCAAGATAAAGATGGATGATCTAAAATTAATGATGAGAAATTGTCATGATGCTTTTTTTTCACGGTAAATGGAACTACTGAAAACTGAGGCAGAAATCACAACAAAGTCTCCCTTAGAGTATGTTGTGCATCTGGGTTCTACATTAGCGCCGGCCCTTTTCATTCTGCGCATGCTTCCCCTGGTTGATGTTTTTTAGAAAGCACAATGTTGCATTTCATTGTTTTGCAGATGACATTCAAATATATCTGCCAGTGACCGCCAATGACAGCCAGACCACAATCAAAGCTCTGCAGGACTGTCTCAGGGTGCAGACTTGGCTGAGCACAAACTTCCAAACTTAAATAAAAATAAACCTGAGATTGTGGTGTTTGGTTAAACAAACCCACTGCTTGGGCATGACAGTGTGATTGGTAGTCTATTGCGTTGCCCTGCAGTGAGGAAACTTGGGGTGATTGTGGACTCTGTGTCCAAACTGGACAAGCACATTAGCTCTGTCATAAAATCCAGCTTCTTTCAGTTGAAGTTCCTAAGTAAAGTCTTACCTTCCACAGGTGGATTTTGAGAAAGCAATCCACGCATTTATAACGTCGCGTTTGGATTATTGTAATTCTTTGTATGTGGGGCTGGACCAGGGCTCCTGCAGATCTTAACAGAATGTCCAGAACACTGCAGCTCATCTGCTGACAAAAACTAAGAGACGAGAGCACATCACGCTTGTGCTGGAGCCAGGACACACTCATTTTTACACATTTTTGACCAGAAAGCTGCAAAAATACCTAATTTGCACAACATTACTAAAAAAGACACCAAGAAGAGTAGACAATACTATTAAAACGCCATATACAGTTTAGTAGTGGAAAAGGTGGATTTAGTGTTTAGTTGCACTTTAAAGAAGGGTTTCAAATAGGTTCTAAAGGCTGGTTTATGGTCCAGTGTCAAATTTACATGGATGTGTTGCACAGCTCCCCGACACATATGAAAACCAATCAGAAAGCTTGCAGTGCATCTACGTGCTGTGTACATGTACATGCCGTGTACATGCACCTCAGCCAAAAAGTTTCTACATATCATATTTCTGCCAAATGCAAGGGCCGTGATTGGACCAGGGCTCCTGCAGAGCTTAACAGAAAGTCCAGAACACTGCAGCTCATCTGCTGACAAAAACTAAGAGACAAGAGCACATCACGCTGCTGCTGTGCAACTTGCACTGGCTCCTTATTTCATATCGAGTGCACGTCAAAATGTTATTGTTTAAATATCTGCACTCTCTGGATCCACTTTATTTAAGGGAGTTACTGCAGCCCTATACCCAGAGCCCTGAGGTCAGCTGACCAGCTCCTGCTTCTGTGCCCAAAGCCAGGCTCAAGACCAGAGGTGACAGAGCCTTTTCTGTGGCAGTGCCCAGACTATGGAACAGCCTCCCTCTGCCTGTCAGATCCTTGCAGTCTTTAACGCAGTTTAAGACTAGACTAAAAACCCACTTCTTATCCCTGGCATTTAATACCAGCTAGACAGGATATATTGGTGTTTTATTGTTTAATGTGTCATATTTTCTGTTTTTGTTGACTTTTGTTTGAAGCACTTTGGGCAGCTTAAGTTTTAAATGTGCTATATAGATAAAATTGAATTGTACAAAGTGCTGGGTTGTTGTCTAGCTAATGATGGCAAACTTTTTTTTTTTTCCAACGCCAAAATTATTATATGCAACGCTGCTGAATCCTTAAAAGTAAAAGGTAGTGGGCTTGTACCATGATGAAAATGGGAATTTCAGAGTAATGGGATCTATCAGAAAAATAAAGATTACTCAAACATGCATGAATCGCTCTTCATACAACTCTGAGTGGGTAAATGATAAGGGGAAATAATTGTAACATGGTTAAAGCTCTAGTCTAGTCTCCACACTTTACAGGTGGAATATCTGTATTGGGGCACTCCCAAAAAATATTTAGATATTAATTTTTGTTAATATCACCCACCCCTGAACCAGCATTATTGCTTGTAATAAAACCAAGATTAAACCGTCTCATGGCACCCAAAATAGTAATTTGTCAAAGTCTACATCTCTGAGGAGAATCTTGGATTAAAGACTTGGCAGACAGGTTGAATATATGAGATTACTGAGGCGTATTTGCATCCCCAATACCTCGGTGAATAAAACATGCTCTAAATCTGCGCTTGAGTGCTTACACATTTTACAAGGGACCGGTCCGTGCTCTTATCGCCGTGTCCTTGGTAAGACCTCGGATTGTAATAAACTCTCTCTGACCTGATGGTAATCGGACTGCAGCCCCTAGTTTTCTTCCTCCCCCAGCAGCACTGCCTCCTCTCTGTTCCACCCCTCTCTCCAGCGCAAAGCTAGCAGAGTGCAGGGTACATTAGCTGACAAACAAGGTCGGCCTATGGACATTTATCCCCTCTGCATACATGGAGCGGGCAGCACATCCATCTACACCTTAAACAGCCACTGTGAATGCCATTATGTACGCCCATGTCATAAACCAAAGCACAACCGCCTGGCAGCAATAGAATTGGTAAATAAACTCATAAAAATAGGTCTACATATAATTAAAGCGAAACCATGTAACTTTTCTGGTGGATATGTTATTGCTTTGACTGGAATGTTCCACATGTTCCAGCATTAAACGTATCTATGTGATGTTTTTGTTGCTGAGAGAATACCATAAAAGCATGCATTCTTACTGTGAGTGGGGTCGCCTCTCCATACATTTAACCTATAACTTGGCCTGGTGGTGTCCCCTGATTGTTTAATGCCATATTGTGGAACATTCCTGGCAAAGCAATAACATCTCCATTGGGACAATCAGGTGCTGGATCCCCCATCAAAAAAGTCTCATAGTGCTTCAGTTGTTTCAGTTCAATTTATTAGATCTAAAGTTTTCTCAGCAATAAAATACAGAAATAGGTTGTGTATATTTATTATTAACAAATCATTTCATGGTCATAGATTTTTCTTAACCACTGCAAAACATTCCAGAAGTTTTGATGAGATATAACTGCTGCTGGAAATGCACAATTGCACACAGATGGGGCAGGTGTTTTTATAGAAAAAGAGAAGGATGATAGAAAGAAAAGAAAACAGGGTTGTAACACCCCCCCCCCCAAAAGTGTCATGATGAGCTGCTTTCTACTGACCTGGAGATACAAGCAACAAGGTGTATGACAGAAAGGATTTCCCAGAGTTTTTAAACATAAAGCACCGCCCCTTCCCAGCTGCCAGTTAAGTAACAAATGATGGCCATTGGCCCACAGCAAAATAAAGAAACATCCACACAACAAAAAAACACACCCATTTAAAGTGGCAGAGAAACAATATTATTACCCCATTACAAGGCAATAGGGCGAGGAAAAGCAGAATGAACTCTCCACCAGAAAAGTTACATTGTGCACTTTTAAATACAAAATTAAGGCACATTTTAAAAAAGAAACACATATAAAAATGAACATTTTCTGGATGTGTAACTTTATCTGGATTCTCCATGATGGCAAGATAAAGCTAAACAAGGAGATAATTTATTCCTTCTGCATACAACATAGGTCCCCCTCTCAGCAGTAAACCAGGCATGATGGCTGGGGCTTATACGTGGATTTAGGTGCCATGCTAGCAGATTTCTATCAAGAAACATGAGGGGAAGTTAGCTCCTGATGTCAACACAGCATTCTGCCGCGGCTAAGCAGAACAGACAAGCTGCAGCGCCAGCTCAAATCAGATGTTGGCGCTGTCAGGAGAACTAATTGGGAATTATGTTATTGTGGTTTGTGACAAATGGTCCAATTGAAAATGACAGTGGTATTTTAGTCACTATTTCTGGCTCATCAGTAGATAGAAGAAATATATACGCATGCACAGTGGATTTCATAGAATAATTCATGAAAATGTTTTATGGAAGTGTGCATATTTACTGGACTGAACAGTATATCGCTTGCAGTGATGAATGCTGTTATTATTTGTCTAAAAGGAAAATTGTAAGTGCCTCCAGTTGTGAAGTAAATTATAAACTCTTGACTGCTGTGCAATGAATTAATTTCTGGGTTCTTGCAGAGCATTCAATAAAACAGCTGAGCTTTGCTGAGTGCTAAGTGTACAGTTCATTTTTAGACTTTCTATTAGCATATAACACAGTGCGAATAGGCAGAGCAAAATCTATATTTCACATTTACAATGATTTAATGAATAACTTCTGAAACTATATGTAACATGATTTGTTGCAATTGCCAGTCTTTGCACTGTATACTAATTATATTAATTGCCAGGAATGTTACCAAGTGGCATTAAACATATTTATCTTGCTTGCATTCAATTACAGGATTCTACTGGTGAACAGATACCTTGAAAAACATGCAGTCTTACAGTGAGTGGGGTCACCTCTCCACAGATCTGACTTGTAACTTGATCATGTAACATCACCTGCTTGACTACATGAAGAAAGATGAGTTGGCTATGGAACATTTCTGGCAAAGCAATTGCATGGAGACAAGCACTAGAAAGGTTCAACAGTGTACATTTAAAGCAGACCTATTATACAAAATAAACTTTTTAGAGCTTCTGGCCATGTTATAGTCGTTTCCCCTCACCATTTTCTCACCTGAAGTTGTATTTGGACTGATTTGTGCATATCTGAGCAATCTTTAATTGTTTGTTTTCAACCATATTGCCGATCATCTCCCCGGTATATGCCCACTTCTCTGCACTTACCTCGTTCTACAATTTTATTTTCTTAATCAGTGATACACTTAATAGTCGGCAAGGGTCATTGGTACAAATCAAAACAAATCTGCTGCTCTTTAGCGTGATGTGCAGTTATCCATCGGAGGTGCTGACTCTATGTTGTGATGGCGTTTACTACAATGTCGGCTCCAATTGGGCACTGCAGTTTTCTAACACAGAAGTCGGCGGACTTGTTTCTTTTATTAAGTTGTTTTAAATGAATATTGCAATTTTAAAAGTCCATATTATAACATAATGATCCACGGGTGTCATAGAGTATAACTATACAGCAGACACAAGCACAATATGTTTTCTTTAAAAGCAAATATAGTATACGAAAAACAAATCTACAGTTTACAGTTACTCACATAGAAGTAAAGCATGTAATATACGTTACGAGTACTCATAGTGGTTATAGTAATCAATTTTGTCAGTGAATTGTATTAGCAAACTGTAGAATTTCTTGGCTGTCAATCACTAACACTTTCAATTCCATGTTACAACAATGTCCGGTGAACAGTGATAGAGTATATAATGGATCCTTGGTGATGTCAGTTCTTGGTATCCTGTCATCCTTCTGTCTGAAATAGTCATGATCTAAAAACATACAGCCCAAACATCATCAGAGTATTGATTGAAATTTTCTGTGGAGAGCTTAAAGCAGGGACACACCAATCTGGCAGAGGTTCCTCAGTGGCCCATTACTGCAGTGAATACTAATGCAGCAAGCAGACAGGGCAGCTAGAAGGTCCTTACACAAAGATGTCGGAGCCTAAATAGCCCAAGGTGAAGCAGAGAGGCACAGCTGTGAATGGGCACTTTTATTGAGGAGAGAAGGAAATGAGGCTGACTAATGAAATAAGACTTTAGACAAGAGACACAGAAGACATCTGCTGGATAAAGGTGGAGTCCATGTCATATTGAATCATCACCTAGACTGCAATGGTGTGACTTTCAAGCATAAAATACATGTACTTAAACTTCTAGCCACAGCTGACCTGGGATAGCCTGCCAGCTGCACTTTGGTCCACCACTGATCAAGGGGTGAGCGATATGCCAAAAAGTTCAGTTTTTCTTTTTCATCGCAGTTAATGTATATTCAGTAATATTATGGCTTTAGCATATCATCACAGGAATCACATCACCATTTGATTTTCATTATTTCTCAGCCTTACACCAGTCACTTAAAAAACACATTCATACCCATTCACAAGTTAAGTGAGATTGAACCAGCAACCTTTGGGTTTGTGGGTGAATGCACAAACCAGTGAGGCACTGCTGCCTCGACTAATGCTTGTTATACAGAAATGACATTTGAGCACTTATATGGAACTGTCCATAGTGCTGAAAAAAAGAAGTAGAGAGAGGGTTAACATAGAGAATAAATAAACTAACTTCTAGGTATTGGATACTGACATTAGGGGTCCAACTAATGATTATCTTAATAGCCGATTAGTCGGTCATTATCTTTCCTGTTATTAGATTAGTCTAGATCATTTCTATAGTGATTTTTAAAATATATATATATATTTTAACCAACTAAAGGATGAAATATGTTGAGTGACTTTTATTAATTGTAATAAAACAAGACTGGCAGACTAAAAGACAAAGGGGATATCCTCTGTAGGGGTGTCCAGACCTGCGTCACTGAAGCCCCTGCCCCTCCTCCCTTCAGTGCAGTCCAGTTGTATATCTCCACAGACGAGCAGTTCATTTGGCCCACTAAACTGTGATTCCCTCTGTGACTCATGCCAGACCTGCCTCATCCTCCTTCTCTTCCTCCTCCTCTGCCTCCTCCTCCTCTCTTGGTCTGCACTGATCTGTTGGACTGGAGTAGAGGTAATTATTATTCTCCTGGTTAACGGGAAACCCTGTGGTCAGCAGCCACCCACGCTCCATGATGTTCACCTTCAAATGGCAAATAAGCCACGGAGTCCCGGAGATGATGATGAGGAGGAGGAGGAGGGGGGTTAAAAGGTTTAAGTCAAGGTGCAACAAGGGCCGCAAAAAATTCACTTCTAACTTTCTGTCATGCAACCTTCATTTTCAAAAGTAGACTCACTTATACAAAAGCAGATTAGTTTGATTGACAGCGATACGGTGTGTGAGAAAATGCTACGTGCTATGTGATATGCTATGTGTCTTACCTTTTTATTTATTCATTTTTTAAATCATTTATATAGACTAAAAAGTGAATCTATCATTTATGTTGTTTCTGAAATTATGCTGGAACTGATTTCATTGAGATGGTTTACTGCATGTCAAGCTTCAGAGAGCACACCCATTTCAGTAAGTTAATGGTAGTGCTGTCACCATCCTAAACTCACTAACTAGATTCCAATACTAATGAAATGGCTTGATTAATGTACTTTTCAGTGTAAAATTATTTATATTATCATGTGTGTCTGTGTAATCCCTCAGTCGTTCAGGTAAGTGCCATAGCAAAAATTTGCTATTATCATGTGGTCTAATAGTAGTTCTGATATCAAGACCATATTAAAACTATTGAGGAAATTTTGTATATAATCTTGTAGTATTTATGTGATATTTGTATCACATAAATACATAATGTATCACATTAGTATCAAAATAGGTGTCAGAACTAAGAAGAGTCTTGATTTAGGACTATGCTTGTGAAAAAAAGCCTATTAATTGATACTAAAACTGGTGTAAAAACTAGATTTGAGCACGTATTAAATGACTACATTAATGTACATAAGACAAAGTGTATTTATCACTATGATCTTACTATTGAAATTGAGTTTGACATTTTTTAGCAGTATGGTTTGATTCAACTACTGTAACCATCTTATGCAGCAAAGGGTAAATATATGTATCCCTTTTTATTGTATACTAAGAAGCATTTTCCATTTGTCTAATAGCTTCACATGGCCTCAGTGTATAGGTGACCAGAACATAATCCTCCCCTGCACTGGCTGTACACAGTGAATAGCCTGAGCAGCAGGTGCCCTCTGTATGGTGCTGACAGTGATGAGCCGGCTCTCTGCTCCACAAAAGCAGCCCTCACAGCCGTCTCTGTCCTCGCTGTGCCCCTGAACACAAGTGGACAAAAGTGGAGCCCAGTCTGGACACAATAGAAGGAGATGTCAGGCCAACCTCTCCTTCTGCGCTCAGGTCACACTGTCATGTGCCCCTCTGCAGCGCCAAAACCGATACATCCCTCATAATGGAGCAGTTACACATATACAGAGCTATGATATATTTGACAGCTTTGGACACTAAAGCAGACATTATGCAATTACAGTGTGTCACATTAAATAGAATTACACTTGTGTATGTCATTGAACATCCTTACAATGTGGAGAAGGTGCCTTTGTTTCGGTGCATTGCTCTACTCTATAAGAGGTCAATATTTCAACATATCAATATATATCGTGATACTTATTTTGTTGATACAGTATCAATATCAATATATTGCTAATATCAATATATATTTTAGCATTTTTTGATACATTTCACAAAAGTAAGTTGGAAGTAAGGGAGAGGACACACGCATCCAATCTAAAACAAGTGTGCAGGTAATACAAAATTTGAATGAAGAAATGGGTTCGCCAAACAAGGGTGTAACGTTTCAGGCACATCCCTTTGTCAGACATAAGTCAGACTCTTGTAACGTACATTACAAAATGAAGTTGTGACAACACTACAATTCAATCACTTATTTAGAGAAAGTTAACATATATATGTAATGCCGGTGGTATATTCACAGTTTTAGTCATTAAATGAAGTGCATGTAGTAGTTTAACAGCAAAATACTGTTGTAAAATGTATTGTAGAATATCATGTGCCATCTATTGATTATCGCATGTATCATGCATCAAATTATGGAATCGTGAGGGGCCTTTGATTCTCAGCCTATATTCTACACAGTTCTGGCTGAGAGTGGTACATCAGAGGATACATTCTCCATTATATGAAGGGAATATGCAGTAGAAATTGACAGAGTAATCCCTGTTCTTAGCAGAGGCTCCCCGCTGGCTGGAGGCACAGTCAGATAAATCCACAAGAAGTCCTCCGAGCACACTCCTAGAGACTGCCATGTTTATGGAAATATGCAAATGTGCACAAGTGTGGAAAGACTGAGGAGCAGAATGTGCAAATAGTTTAGTGAGCAAATGGAAAGTGCATTATACATTATGTAAGTCCAAACCTAGAAAAAGGCCAGTGTTGGACAAGAGCTTGCTGAAAAAGTTGCCTTAGGGGGAACTGAAAAGATCAGTCAAAAACAGAAAACTATAAAATATTTTAAAAGTCCTTGGATTACATTGGTAAAGTGTGTTTGAGCAATATCCACATTGTAATACATTTTAATGTCATTATTTATTTTATTTAATTAGTACTATTCTTTTAAAAACCCATACTGTGTGCAATGCACTTTACAAATAAGCCTTGCCTCTGAAACTTGATGCCATACGGTTCCATTTTTATCGCCATATTGCACCATCCTAGTTTGACTGTTGCCACTATTTTCTGTGTCAAACTTTGTCACACACAGAATGCATAGATACATCCTGACAGGGTCATGGTGAGGTCACTACACACATGTTGTTGTTGTATGGGCTGTCATGTGCTTATGAGGTGTAAGCAGGTGGATTTAAATGCCCACTTAGTGTCATATAATAGCATCTCCTTCAATCTCATTACAGAGCATAATGGCATTCATCACAGCTCAACCCTTTATATATGTTACAGTGGGACCCACATACGTGACACCCATGTCTATCCCCACCTTGTTTCACCTTGGTTACTGCAGCACACCTCCTCATACGCTCTCCTGCCCTCTCCCTCCATACTAAATCGTAACATGGACGACCAGGGTGACAGATTCTCACTATGGTGCCTAATGTGGTCTCTGGTCGGCTGGAGAGCAATGCAGTTTGATTTGTCTCTGTAGGTAAAGAGGGGAAGTGAGAAAAGAAAATGAAAATATAGGAAAGGAAGGGCAGGTTAGAAGAAATACAGGAGGGACAGTAGTCATTGGTAAGGTAGGTAGGGTTAAGTGAGGTGTGACTTTTGGGCTTTTGTGTCTAAACTGCTGCATTTTCACTTTTATAAGCATCTATGGACAGTGAATTTTAAAATAATTAAGTAAATGAAGTCTGAAATGATCAGGATTAAGTAAAAAAATGAAGCATGTTTTTGATATAAATATAAGATTGACAAATAAAAAAGCAATGTCATTATTGATATACTCACACTCATGAGTCCAGTCTGGTCATTTTTAATCCTCTAACATGGCTCCAAATCGTGTGTAACAAATATATGGTTTTCCTTTGGCCATTATTGGTCCTTTGTTTCAATAATTTCCTTTAATTTGTTTCAATAGTTTCAAAGAATCACTAGCTTTTTACTCTTGAATAAGCATTCCAAAGATGCATAGTAAGGTAAAATACAGACTTGCATTGCAGTGCAAATGAACACTGAAGTAATATTGTTAGAGAGGAAGAGATAGATCAAGTTGTTTCTAATGTCCAAATGTAACTTAACACACAGATTTTGTGACATTAGAGGATAAGCCACTATTTAGATCCAAAATGTAAAACATGACTCTGAATTACATCAAGCAAACATAGCAGCTATCTCCCGCCCTCATGTCACCTTTGTGTGTGTGCAGAAGGAACAGCGTGTCCTCCTTGTAGAGAAAAGCTGGGATTTGCTTCTGCTCTGGGACATTACTATGAAGCTGAATGGGAAGCCATACTGTCAGAAAGCATCTGTCTCCCTGCTACAATACAAGCACAAACAGGCTAGTGCAGGGGGAGACGACTGCAACATGGACACATATCGTCACCATTACAGCTCACACCGTGCAGGTAGTGCAGGGAATATACACTGGGCCATTAGTACTACGAGGCCTGAATATCAAGTACGCAGCCATTTAGTAAAGCCAAGATAAAAGCTCATGCCATATTGTGTAACAGGCTGATGGGGAGACAGAGTGATTCAGCATTCACACAGGCGGAGGAAAAAGTGTGGCTCTCATAACTGAAGACAATTATTATTCTGACAATGTTACAATTGTAATCTGAAGAATGATCAGTACATTTATTGTATTTTTTTCTATCCTACAGTGACTGCAGTTACATATCACAAATGATCTGATCCAAATGAACCCTGTCCCTGACACCCCTGTTGTAGTACTTGTAATAGCCTAGTTGTAGTAGTTGTAGTTTCAGGCTAGTAGTAGTAGTAGTAGTAGTAGTAGTAGTAGTAGTAGTAGTAGTAGTAGTAATAGTAGTAGTAGTAGCAGCAGCAGCAGCAGCAGCAGCAGCAGTAGTAGTAGTAGTAGTTGCAGCAGTGGTAGTAGTAGGAGTAGTAGTACAAGCTAGAGGTAGTGGTACGAGCTGTAGTTTAGTAGTAGCAGCAGCACTGCCAGCAGCAGCAGCAGCAGCAGTAGTAGTAGTTGCAGCAGTGGTAGTAGTAGGAGTAGTAGTACAGGCTAGAGGTAGTAGTGGTACAAGCAGTAGTTTAGTGGTAGCAGCTGCTGCTGCTGTTGTTGCTGTTATTGTTGTTGTTATTGTTATTATTTCAGGCTAGTTGTAGTACGTGTAGTAGTGGTAGTAGTAGCAGCAGCAGAAGTAGTAGCCTAGTAGTAGTAGTAGTAGTAGTAGTAGTAGTAGTTGTTTTTGTTGTTGTTGTTGTTGTAGTTGTAGTTGCAGGCTAGTTGTAGCAGGTGTAGTAGTGGTAGTAGCAGCAGCAGAAATAGTCTAGGTAGTAGTAGTAGTAGTAATAGTAGTAGTAGTAGTAATAGTAGTAGTAGTAGTAATAGTAGTAGTAGTAGTAATAGTAGTAGTAGTAGTTGTTGTTGTTGTTGTAGTAGTTGTAGTAGTTGTTGTTGTAGTAGTAGTTGTTGTTGTTGTTGTAGTAGTTGTAGTAGTTGTTGTTGTAGTAGTTGTAGTAGTAGCTGTAGTAGTAGTTGTAGTTGCAAGCTAGTTGTAGAAGGTGTAGTAGTGATAGTAGTGGTAGTAGTAGAAGCTGCAGCAGTAGTAGAAGTAGTAGTGTAGGCTATTGGTTGTAGTGGTAGGAGCAGTAGTTTAGTAACAGCAGCAGCAGCAACAGCACTAGTAATTGTAGTAGGCTAGTTAGTAGTAGTAGTTGTTGTAGTAGTTGCAGTTGCAGGCTAGTTGTAGTAGGTGTAGTACAGGTGGTAGTAGTAGCAGCAGCAGCAGCAGTAGTAGTAGTCTAGCTAGTAGAAGTAGTCGTAGTAGGCTTGTAGTAGGAGGGGAAGTCACTGTAGTCGTCGTAGCAGTAACAGTGGTGGTAATGACAGTATAATCCAGTAGTAGTAGTAATAAACAGGGAGCAGAAATATGTTCAAAGAAAAACCCCTGAACAGCACAGGAGCAGGAGATAAGGGAAGAAGAGGGGATAAAAAGGAGCATAGAGACATCAGAAGAACAGAGCTCTGTTTGATTTACTCACCAAAGCAGTTCAACTCCAGGTCATAGCACTGACCAGACGACTCATGGTTCTGTGATCTCACTGGTGTTTACAAGAACTGTGTTTAAGCTCTTTTTCAGAGGTGGGTAGAGTAGCCAAAAATTGTTCTCAAATAAGAGTAACATTACTTCAAAAAATATTTTACTCAAGTATAAGTAAAAAATAGTGGCCCAAGAAATGATTCAATTAATAGTGAAAAGGGAAAACTACTGCTCAAGTAAGAGAGTAACTGTCAGGACGTAACATCTAATTTATCATTTGAAGTTAATGTAATTGGAAGGAAAATATATGAAATAATGCACAGAATCTGGTATTTTCAAAGGATAGACACAAAAATGAGAAAAAAATTAATTGTATCTGAAGGAATAGTGCAAAAATTACAAATGTTCAAATTAACATAAAGCTTTTCGTCGCTTGTAGAGTTACTCACAAAGGGAAGAGAAACCAAAACTTTTAGAAGTACTCTTACTTCAGTAAAAAAAAAAAAAAAAATACTACAGTATCCTGCTAGAAAAGTATTCAGTAAAGTACTATTTCTTTAAAAAGTAAATTAACTTTTCAGAACAACAGTATAGTCAAAAAAAAGAAAAAAAAAAGAAGGAAAGAAAAGAGGAAAAACACTGAGTGACTCACTTTTACTAATGTAATGAAAAAGTTTTTGGTGCCAAGACAGACAGGACATTTTTTTTTTTTCTTTATTTTGTAAAAATGATGTTATGCTTAAAGTGTTCCAGGTCCATGATAAACGTGCCATTTTGTTCTGAGGAGTTAGTATCTTTGTGATAGTTTGGGCTTGAATAGTCATATTGTTTTACTATACTGTATGACCTTTTTAGAAATTTCAATAATTTCTGCAGTGTTGAAAAATCTATGCTAAATACTGCTAGCAGCATTTTGGCCGGTATCTAAAATTAGCTGAATAACACAACAGCATGGTGCCATCAGAGTAATGAGAGAGTGTGTAATTATCTAATCGTTTAGTTATGTAATCATTAAATTTGTAGGTTGTTTTTTTGATGATGGAACTATGACTGTTTTGGTTTGTTTTTTGTTGTTTGTTTACATTTAAAGCCACACTCTGTAACTTTCTGATCACCTGCATGATTCATGAAATAGAAAGTTAAAACCATACCTCAGAACATTCTCTGTGACCATGGAAATAGATCAGTTTTATGGGATACTGTGGAATATTATAGCCAAAGGAACAACATTTCTATGGACACAAGCCAAGTAAGAATCAGGTTTGTGGAGATGCAAGCTCGCTCACATTAAGAATGGATGGTTTTCTATGTTTTTCAGTGGAACTTCCAAAGTGAAAAATCATGCTTTTACTTTTTAGCTAAAAGTTGCATGGTGGGGCTTTAATGCATCTGAATTTCACTTGTGTCCCTGATTTATGGCTTTGATGAGTGATGATACCGCTTGTATAGGTCAATAATCTAAACAAATAAGCGTCCTCAACTCGCATATCAACTCGATGGCTAAGAGCTCAAAGACGGTGGATTATGGATGAGCTGATTGAGAGTAATGACAGAGGAAAGTGGTGCGGCGTGGAGTAAACATGAGCACGGGGAGGCTTATAGATGGACAGTGCAGAAGACCCCATGACAAAGGCGCATTGATCTGATTATAGAGCTCTTTTAGAACTGTATGTCCGCATTCTGCCTGGAAAAGGTCAGCATCTCCTCCTCCTCACCATCTCTCTTTCTCTCTCTCTCTGTCTCTCTTTCTCTTTTTTTCTCTTTCTCTCTCTCTCTTTCTCTCTCCATGGCCTCGGGACGGACAGATCTGCCAGAGCATAACATCCGTGCCACCTGTCAAACAAGAGACATGAAGGGTGGTAACAGAATATCTAGTTCAAGTTAGACACTTAAAAGCCCAAGAGGTGTCTTAAATGCAACAATTGGGATTAAATATGTACTGGGATATCCATAACATCACCAAAGACAAATTCATAGTTACTCTCTTGTACAAGCACACCTGTTTTGTGATTCCAAAGGAGTGACAGTGGTGCAGTGGGTTAAGTGTTGGGCCATCGACTGGAAGCTGGTTTGAACTTGGTTTCAAAATGGTGCCTGGATTTGACAGGGAGGGCATCCGGTGTATAAACTCATCAAATTACTGTGTGGATGGTTCATTGTGACAATCACAACTCAATATGAGAATACAACAAAAGACACATTATTACACGTTTTTCATGTGGTGTTTTTGAATCTGAGAAAGTGATAAAATCAGGTTTAAATTTCTTGCTTAATTTTGTTGACATATTAGACCCCCAAAAAGTCAAAATCTGCCTATTTCTCTGGAGTTAAAACTTCTGTGAGATATCCACAAATCATTCTGCGTGATCCATCAAAGTCTGGTTAAGTTCAAGATTGAGTAGAGTTTTGCCTCGCCTTGTTGTTGCACTATTTACACAAACGTACAATGGCTTACAGTGGATAGAACAGTGAGTTCCGAATGCTGCTAATTAAGAGGCTAAGTACTGTGTGCACTGTGCATTCATCTAACCAGGGTCAGAGCTTAAACAACATGGTGCGTTTA
>JACM01020637.1:0-26269 GCA_000787095.1 Periophthalmodon schlosseri | reverse complement strand
CGCTTCTTCGGGCTGAGCCTGGCCAGGTCCCACAGGGAAAGGCCCGGCTACCAGGCACTCACTCTTGAGCACCCACCCCAGGCCTGGCTCCAGGGTGGAGCCCCGGTAACGCTGGTCCAGGTGACGTAACTAGCCTTGGATGTTCTCGTGTCATAAAGGGCTTCTTAACTGCTCTTAGTCTGACCCGTCCCCCTGGACCTGTTTGCCATGGGTGACCCTACCAGGGGCATAAAGCCCCTGACAACCTTAGTCTGACCCGTCCCCTGGACCTGTTTGCCGTGGATGACCCTATCAGGGGCATAAAGCCCCTGACAACATAGCTCCCAGGATCATTCGGGTGCTCAAACCCCTCCACCACGTTAAGGTGGCGGCTCAGGGAGGGGTAATCTGAAATTGTATATTCAATTTAAATGACAGAGCACAACTATGAATTAAAGGGACAGTATGTAACTTTCTTGACGTGACACATCATCTGCATGATTCCATGGAAACAGAAAGTTAAAATCAAACTTCTGAAGATTCACCATGGAGATGGTGAATCTCGTTTTATGCCATACTGTGGAATATTATAGCCAAATGACAAACATTTTCATGGAAATAAGCAGGTGGCCCTACTAGCCAGGTGTGTGGAGATGCAAGCCAGCTCATAGAAATGACACTTGCTTTTTAAGTGGAATAAACACAACCAACTTGATAAAAACATGCTTTCAATCTATTTTTGGCTGGTACTTTAGAATAAAAACTTGATACAGATAATATCTGCCTAATATCTGCCTCTGCGTGGTACTTTCTTTTATTGTATGGGGCATAGCATTGATAACTTTTGATGTTTTATACAATTATGACGCAGTTTGAGGTATTGACAACATGAAAAATAATATAATATAGCCTTTTACACTAATTTGCATGACTCCTTGGTAATAACAGTGTGTATGTAAGTGTGTGATTGAGTGTGTATGGGTGTGTGTCTGGCTGTCATTGTTTACGGTCGGTCAGACCAGTGTAAGTGGGTCATGGGAAAGGGAAGCTATGCTAACTGCTCAACCACTGACCTTGTATGAACCGCCGTGCCAAGGGTAAGTTTGTTATATCGTGTCTGTATGTTATCGCGACTGAACATGTCAGCTTTTATATGAAAAGCAGTCAATGCACGCCCGCGATCACTGCATTTGTACGCCGATAGCATCCGGCAGCTAACGACAGCTAGTTAGCTCACTAGGCTAGCAGATGGTCGCCCTGCAATGCCAAGCAAACATATTCCACACTTCTTCTATTTCATATGGCTAATTTTATAATATTTTCAAGCTACGATTAGTGCAGTATGCTGTGCACACGTTTTTATGACATGATTTGTGTTCGTAGAACATTAGACATGGCTATCCTGATTTCATTTAATGACTTTGGCCAAGAGA
Source organism: Periophthalmodon schlosseri (assembly GCA_000787095.1). Classification (NCBI taxonomy): domain Eukaryota; kingdom Metazoa; phylum Chordata; class Actinopteri; order Gobiiformes; family Gobiidae; genus Periophthalmodon; species Periophthalmodon schlosseri. The sequence goes on along the minus strand of JACM01020637.1, from coordinate 24,857 downwards.
AAACCATATGGTGAGGATAACCAAAATGAATAACTGTTAACTCTGTTTGTGGCCACTGTTTAATAAATGATTCATTTATTCATTATTATGCAGCATGTTATGTGCCTCAAAACCCAAAACAATATAAAACCAATTATGAGATTGTATTCATAGATCATTTGAATATGCTGTAGAGATTCAATTAGCGCTGGTATCCATGGATTTAGAATGATTAAAAATTAGGAAGTTGCCATACCATTTAACAATTAAAAACAAAATTTGAATCATTAAAATGTTGCATATAACGAACATAAACGGAAGCTGAAACCCATTCAGTGTCACAATTTATGGTGTTTCTCATGTGCTTGTTTTGAGCAGCACAACTGATGCCTGTAGTTTGGACTAAACCTGAGCTGATGAGCAGGACCTGATCCATATTGGTGCTGCCATGTCCAGAAGAAGCCGAAACAGCCGGGCTTGGCGATATGTGTGGGGAGGAATAAGACAAGACGCAGATGCTCGAGCTCTTGTGTTGGCCACTGAGAATGAGGACTGGGGTTATGAGCGCCTAGAGGTAAGACAGACACAAGTGCTATTTGTTGTGACTGTGAAATTATTGGGTGTTTTTGTCCCATCACATGATGGCAGTAGTTTAGTTGCTGTAGCAGATACAAGCTTCAAAAAGAAAAAAAAAGTTTATCCTACTATATGACTTATGATATACATATTTGTTCTCTTAAGTACAGTGATTCCGACTCCGAGGCGGACTTCTCAGCAGTTATGGCCCCCCCAGTCCCCAGCGCTGTGCCTGTTACTGGAGAGTCATACTGTGGCTGTGATTCACAAGCTGACACCAGCTACAATTCCCGATTACGAGGATTTCACCAAGTGAAAGACTGCCACTGTGGAGAGGATGATCAAGGTAAATACATTACTGATCAACAATTATAATGTACACTTTTTACCAAAAGTGACTCTTAAATGTATGTTTTTAGATTTCGACTGGGTTTGGGATACTAGCAGCAGATCCACAGCAACATTATTGAGCTGTGACAACCGCAAAGTAAACTTCCACTCTGAATACAGCTGTGGCACAGCTGCAGTGCGTGGCTCCAAAGAGCTAGTGGAAGGGCAGCACTTCTGGGAGATCAAGATGACGTCCCCAGTGTATGGGACAGACATGGTGAGACTTACTTTTGAATTTTTATTTTAAACGTAAACATGGATTTTTGTTTAAGATGTCATTGGCCCAAGCCAGTAACTAAGTAACTGGCCAGGGCCGTTGTTCCTGATCAGTTTCTTATTTTTAAGCCCGAGCCAAGGTCAATATCCTGGCGAGGGACTAATTAAAACCACTGCATGAAATCTATGCATGAGAAGATGCAAAAAAAAATCTTTTATGGATTTGCTGCAGTTTTCATGGCTGGCCAGCAGGCCTCCCAAAAAACTAAATCTTAAATACACATGCTTAGTCAAACCAGGTTGAAATTTCAGTCTCTTATAAACTGGCTGCCACTGATTACATTTACATGTCAAACACAATGATCAGTGCTAGATTGCCACCTATAGGAACGCACAAAGTTTACAATGGGGAGGAAAAAAAATGGCATTAATTTGTGAAACTTTGCAGAAAATTTTGTTACATAACCCTGATCAGAAAAGCCAATTAGACCCATGCCCTATTTTGTACAGTTTTGCCTCTAGGGTCCTCCAAAGCTCCCGTTGTAAGTGAATTGCACTCTGACTCAAATCACGCAATAGAGGAAAAGACCCACTAAACATGAACAGAAACACATCAAAATCATAGTCCACACAAATTGGCTCTACAGAGCTACCTTTTAAGTGACCCCTATGGGACAGGAGTCACATGTACTTTGTCTTAGGCCAAGGAAATTTATTTAAGCAATGCTCTATACCAAACAGGAAGTCGGCCATATTGGATGGCATTTCTGCCGCTAGTCCTAGGTTTTTGAGCCAAATCATCTCACTCTCCACATGCCACATCTAGAGATGTTGATAATCAATAGTTATTAATTTTTCTTGGATATTCATTATGGTTTTTGTGTAACACGCCTTCAAAAAATGTCTATTTCCTTTGATAACTGCTCACCCCACATGCATTCAGCTTACAGAGCTAAAATTTTAACCAGTAGTGCAAAATCAAAGCCTGAATAGAGCAAAGTAATGAGCACATAACCAATGGTGACTATAGTGCCCCCTACAATATACATAAAAATAAAAAAAATCCATAGTAAAAATTATTGTATTCATCATAACATGCAAAAAAGTCAATTGAACCAGCATCATTTTTGTTTTTGTTTGGACTGTGGGAACATAAGCATCCACTATTTCATATTGGACTTACCAAATCTATATACAGAGATAGAAATTACTTTATCCAAAGGTATTGAAAAATGACACAAACATTATTTAGGTCACTTTGATTGAAAAAGTCTATTGCTTTATTATGCATGAGGTTGCCAGTTCAAAGTTATGGACCCTACCAGTACAATGAGAATTATGTATGTAACTATGGTTCCATGAATCACGGATGCAAAGTGCAAAGTGACATTATTTGGGTCCCTCCAGTCAAAAAAGTCAATTACACCATAGGAACCTCCATGTATTCTGCATGACGTTGCTGGTTCAAAGCTTCGAACCACACCAGTATAAGTCAATTGGCACAATGGAAATAGGGTGAAAAGCTGATAGCCTGGGTGGCTGTCAGAAAGAGAGAATGGCATGCCGGGCAGTCACATACAAAGGCGGTCGCAATTCAGGGGCGGTTGGGATTCCCTGGCAAGTGTGCATTGTGGTAAGGACCATCATCGCCGCTTGTGGCTTTAATTCCCCTTTTGTCTCTTCAGATGGTTGGGATTGGTACTTGTGACGTTAACCTGGACAAATATAGACATACATTTTGCAGTCTGTTGGGAAAGGATGCTGACAGCTGGGGCCTTTCTTACACTGGTAACATTTACAAAAGCATTTTATGTTTATAAGTTGGATGATTTCAGAATGTTTGCAATGCTAAACATTTTGTTTTGCAGGTCTGTTGCACCATAAAGGAGACAAGATGAATTTCTCCACCCGCTTTGGACAAGGTTCTATTATTGGTGTCCATCTGGACACTTGGCATGGAACCCTTACATTTTTTAAGAATCGCAAGTGCATTGGTGAGTTTAGAATGTCAGACAATATATGGCAAAAATTAAATGTGGATTTATATTCTATTGTATGCTTCATGCTTATTTTAAACTAGGTATTGCTGCCACAGAGCTACAGAATAAGCGTTTTTATCCAATGGCCTGCTCAACAGCAGCAAAGAGCAGTATGAAGGTAATCCGCTCCTGCTCCGCCCCCACCTCCCTACTCTATCTCTGCTGTGCACGTCTCCGCCAACTGCTCCCAGACTCTGTAGACACTCTAGATGTGCTACCACTGCCACCCGGTCTCCGTCATTTATTACATAACAAACTTGGATGGGTGCTGAGTCTCAGGAGTAGCAGCTTAGAGGAGACTCTGGATGAGCCTGAGCAGTCCCCAGACCTACCTATCCCTGCTCTGGCTGGACCGTCCTCCTCGGAGAGCGACTCAGAGGGCTGTACTTCAGACCCTGAAGCCTGTCAGAGGAAAAGATGTCGCTGGACATAGAAGACTTGTTCCTACCTCCTCCCAAACACTGGCACTGTCGTATGGCAGCTAACCCAGTAGTCACCTGCCTGTCTGAAATCTATCTTCAGACAGTCCATTCAAAAAAACTGTTTTAGCAAGTCCATGAAAGTCTGTTAATGACACAACTCAACAGTACAAAGTTTTCTCTGAAAATTGAAGCCTTGATTATAAGACATTGAGCTTCTTTTTTATTTTAAAGTTATGCAAATGCTTTACACTGTTTTTCAGTTTACAACTAACCATGGTGTCTGTTACTGTAACTACTACATATACTAAAACAGAATAACTGTTAAAAAAGAGGGTATTTTTCATCTTTACCTGTAATATTTTAAATGTAAAAAAAAAATCATTAGGGTATTTTTAAAGTAAATTTAAACAGAATAATTGAAACTTGCGTGTCTTAACCATTTACATTTCTTCCCATATAATATTAATTTTGAATATGAATGACAAATGATGCACATATATTTTAAGTTTGTCAGATGTTATAAGCAATTTTAATGTTAAACGTTGCTGGATTTTATGCAATGTTATTCTTTTGGTGCTTTGTGTACTCACTCCTGTTACAGTTATGGGCCATTCTGATCAGCCTATAGGGTCCTTCATGAGAGGATGTATTTGTTGAATGGTGGCTGCACAATTACAGTGATTTTTAATTTTTGATTCCATAAAAGGTATTGTGTATCACGCTAAATGTAAACAAAATGCTGCCATCTGGAGTTACTGTCATTTTAAATGGTGGGCTGTAGTATTTCTAGTGCTGGTAGGAACCTATATGTAAACAAATTACGCATATAGTCATCTAATGTAAACAGTGTAGGATGGTAGGATTCACCACAAAATGAAAGATCGCCAAACTCATAACCTCTTGTTCATTGATATATAATAGTTACAAGCTGCAATGGACCAAGCTTATATATGATATGTCCTAACGATGACAACATGACATCACAAATGTAAAAATCAGTTGTTTGTAATGAAGCCAATGCGTCTTATTCACAGTATTTGTCTTCATGTTAAATGCATCTAAGCACTTTTTATGACTGTAAATACAAAATTATTTCCTTTATTATATCTCATAAGGTAAAGCTGTATGTTAAAGCCTTTTCTGAATAAGTTAAAAGCATGATTTTCCACTCAAAATAAAATGAATGCTTAATACTGAGTTAGTTGTTTGTAATTTATTAATGATTTATGATTAGTCATTTTAATTGATTTATCTATGTGTTTATTATTGTGAATCTTAACATTCAATTAGAAGATATTTTTAAAGGTGCACTATAATTATTTTGTTGAAGGGTCCGCTATCTGTTTCCATGGAGAAGTTATTTCTTTGCCTGGAATGTTCCACAGTATGGCATAAGACTTATCTTTCTCCATGGAGATGCGAGCCCGCTCACACTAAGAATGAATGTTTTTCAAGGTGTTTTTAAGCAATAAAACATCTGTATTTGAATAAATAGAAAATAGATATTTAATGCCATACTGTAGAACATTCATGGCAAAGCAATCACATATCCATGGAGCTGAGTAGATGGCGGAACCTCCACCATAAAAGTTGCATAGTGCATCTTTAAAGTATGCATTTTTTCGGTTAGAGGTCACTGAAATTATGCAAATCTTTTTGATGCGGAACTATGTACACTTGGTTCCTTGTTTCTCACGGAAAGTATTGTGCATGGACTTAGAAGCATTGCCAGTGGTGCTTGAGGTCAAGTGAAACGGATATCTCTACAGAATGTAGGTATTATTCAAGCTTTTAAACATGTATTTATCATGCATATGTGTTTTTATTGATTATTCTTACACATGTGTCTCCAGCAACAGTGCTACTAATTTGTCTAAATCCAAGCTACTTAAATCATGCTAAGCTACCTGCCGTCACCTTCCTGTCATGTGTTGTGTTTATGTATTGCAGAGGAGCCCCAATCCGAACCATTGACCGCCTTAACAGTTGACAAAGATGGCAAAGAAAAAGAGACTTCGCCTTATAGCCGAAATGGCACGCAAAATTCGGGCATATCGTGAGCTTAAGTCCAGACCACGGGATTCCCAGAAGTATGACCTAGACTACGAGACAATGAAGCGTCCTCTCACTGGGAAAAGGCTACCTGTTATGGCGTGGCAGGACGTGCGCAGGGAGACGAGGCTGTTTTCATTATTGGCAAGCATGAAACTGTTTGGTATAGGGCGCCTGTTCACTCGCAAGTCCTGGATAGAAGATCACCCTGAACCATCCTACTGGCAGATCACTAAAGTCAAGGTGGACTACACAGCAGAGGTAAAATGGTAAAAGATTCTATTATGCAACCAGCAGAAAAAATATTAACCATGCATTTGTGTTTTTGTTAGAACATGGATCATGGCAAGGCATGGGGAATTCTTAGCTTCAAAGGTAACTTACTACAAAGGTATTTTACTTGCACTTTAATCTGTAGAATAGTTTAGGAAGGCGTTGCACAGTAGTGCTTTTTGTCAAAGTTACTGTACAGTTTTGTGCATTATTCATTGACTCCATCCTCAGTGATGGACTGAAGTGAGGAAGCCAATCTGCGCCATCACCCACCCTGACTACCACCAATCACACACACATCACATCCATAGTAGGCAAGGTGGGTGAAGCTAAGGACACAATAGCAGTATGCACTAGAGCCACTGTTGCCCCACTGCAGCATCTGGTATTCCCAGTGGTCTCAAGAGGGTAGCTCCCGCTAAATCAACTATCCTGTGGTTTGTAAACGCTTAATCGAAAGAGTCAAGATGCTGGTAACTCCAAAATGCATTTTTGGTATGCTGCTGAATTGAGAAAATAGTAATTATTATTTACCAGTTATCTCTGCTTTCGGCACTGTAAAAGAAAAGGTATACAAACTGTGAATAGAACTTTCAGAGTGGCAGTTGCACATGAACACTGCACCAAGTCGTTTGCTCAAGTCTGAGCCTTGGGAATTCTGGAAGCAGCACAACCTGTCAGAGTTGTGACGAAAAGGATATTGTAAATCAAAAGAGTCCACGACAAATAAGATAGATGGCCTGATTTACTCTAATAATACCTCTTTTCTTTTACACAGGGAAAAAGGAGACTGAGGTTAAAGAGATTGACAAGGTGATGTACCATGACTGGAGGCTGATCCCCAAACACTTGGAGCATGAATTCACAGACTTCCAGCCTCTCCCTTCTCCTCCCCAGCGCTCCGTCCCATACCCTCCCCTGCTCCGTGCCATGCTCTTGGCTCAACAGAAGAAAAATGGTGCTGTGTGTGAGGAGCCAGCCCTGCACCTGCAAAGAACTATCATATTCAACAAACTCTATTTTAAAATGAAGAAACAAGAGCAGTGGAATGGTGAGGAAACACCTGTGTGATTCTGTCTTTCACATTTGGGCATTTTTAGAAATTACACATTTCCTCTTAAAGGTACACTATGTAATTTTTCAGATGGAGTGTCTGCCACCTGTTTGTCTTAGTGGGAATGTTACTGCTTTGTATGGAGAGCATAGAGCACATGGAATTAAACATCTATTTTGCACTACTTTATTAACAGGTGTTTTTATTACCCAAAGACGCATTAAATGTCATGCATTCTTATTGTGAGCGGACACAGCACAGATCATACCTGTAACTTAAGCTGGTGGCTTCATCTGCTTGTCTTCATTGAAATAAGTTGCCATACTGTTGAATATTCTAGGCAAAGTAATGACATGACATGTCTTCATAAAGACGAGCAGGTGGTGGACCCTGCAACAGAAAAGTTACATGGTGCACCTTTAATTTACGCTCTAAAACCTCTGTATAGGCACTTGCATTTGTGAACAGCTTAAAGTGTTTTTAAATAGAATAAATAGCCTATACATTTAAATAATACTGCCAAACATAATGGGTTTCATAAAACTAATGAGTTAATGAGTATGAACAAGAATGTGTGCGTTATCTATTGAAATGTAATGAAATGTGTTTTTTTATTTGTATTTTTATTTTTTTGCTAAGCAGTAGAGTAGACCATTAAAATGACAAATCAATAAAACTAAAGGGAGAAATAAATGGTCTTATTTTATGTAAAGGGTACAATTTACTTAATAAAATGGTTTATAATTAATTAGACTAAAGGGATTGTAAAAAATAATAGCCATATTATAACGAATGATGAGACCAAAAACAGAAAACTGACAAAGAAAAGGATTATGTTTAATCAAATGTCTTTTACTGGGAAGTGACGCTCTCTGCCCTGTCGGAACTTGGCCCGCGCTCTCGTCGGAAAAGTCCTCTTCATCACCGTGCGCGCGCACTCTGCTCTCCAACTCTGCCACTATGCTCGGCTTCTTTCTATCATTATTTGCACATATTTTTAGGTCAGGTGGGTACATATACATTTCCCGGACTTGTTTAAACGTGATTGTCAAATATTATAATCTTAAATTGAGCAAAACTGTCGTAAATTACGTACATTATTCCTCCAGGAGCTAAGAGGTGCTACCATGGAACTTGAGGCAATGTAGGTTGAACAGTGATACTTCGTAGTACTTACTCATGTTACTGTTTGTTTGTGATCATTCTAACGTGGACAATTTAAATACTTTGTTGGGTAGACAGCTGATGCCTTGATATAATTAAGATGAGTGAGTGTTGAGTCGGCATTATGTTTTAGCAGGCGGACGGAAACGCTAATCTATGGCACATGTCTTGTTAACCAAATGCATGTAATGTGGAAGTTTATTTGACCTAAAAATAATTGTGAATGTTCCCAAATTTGCTCCATGCGCGCTCACAAGACTCGTGTGTGGCAAACTAGTAAAACCCGAAGAACACGATAGAGTGGAAAACTGTCGTGTCTTGACTTTTTAGTTGCAATGTCTTCTGTTTGTGCATACCCTAATTTATGTTTAATCCAGCTTCTACTGCATGGATTTCTGATATTTCTCTTTCAGCAATAATGCTTTTATGTAATTTATTTATTTTTACTCTAGGCTGGACCGGTGTGAATGAACGCACCTTCATTGCAGTCAAACCAGATGGAGTACAGAGGAGACGAGTGGGAGAAATTGTGCAGCGTTTTGAGAAGAAAGGGTTTAAACTGGTGGGCTTCAAGCTGATGCAGGTAATTGGCACCAACAGCTGGCAGATAGTTGTTTATTAGTTGTTGCATATATAGAACACACTCAATGCACCCTTACCTAGGTTGCCAGTGCCATAAACTGCATTTAGAGGACATATACAAGTTTTTCTCATTCTCGGTATTTGGACAGGCCATGCCTCATCACATGAAAGCTCAGAACCTCCAGAATTCACTCAATGAGCTACAGAGGCTGCACTAGCACTGACTAATGATTGGCTGTAGGTGCTGGGGTTTAGGTAGTGAGGATTCAGATAGGTGAGAGGCCTTTTACATTTAAACTAACTGGATTTCAGCATTGAAACTGTCAACCCAAACTCATGTGAGTTTGGATTTTCTGATCCCAAACATCAAATTATAACTTGGCTATCATGTCCAGTGCTTTTGTAAATAGGAATAAATTACAGTTGTTGTCAGGCTGTGTTTGATTTGAACATGTTTTCCTTATCTGGGGAGAGGGATAGGCCATATTTAAGAAATTTAAACAAAAAAATCTTGCATACTGTCCCTGAGGCTCTTGTCATTTCAGGCATCTAAGGACCTATTGAGAGAACACTACTGGGAACACAGGAATCGTCCCTTTTATAACAAACTCGTGTCATACATGAGCTCAGGGCCAGTGGTTGCAATGGTAAGATTTGGTAAGGTTTATTTTGTTTTCTCGTCTACAGTTGCGTTATGTACTTCTATTTTTTTTCTAGGTGTGGCAGGGATTAGATGTTGTCAAGACTGGAAGAAAAATGATGGGACAGACCAATCCAACCAACTCGTTGCCGGGAACGTTCAGAGGAGATTTCTGTGTGATAATGGGAAGGTAAGGACAGTAGGACATAATAAAGGAGCACTTCTGGTGGAAACCTGCAAAACCCAGGACCTGTACATAATTTTGAATGAAGAGAATTTGAACTCAAACTCTCCGATTTCTCATTCTTATGTTGAACCATGACAAACAATTGTCTGGGATAGTTACACAGGATGTTTGCTTCCACGTGGTGCCCCTGACAGTTGCTTCTGTGGTTCTCATCCAACAAAATGCACTTTAAATTTCATTATGCAACACTTTTCCAGACACTCAATGTCGCTTCACAGTTCATTGCGGTGGTAAGCTACTATTGTGGCCTCAGCTGCCCTGGGATAACTGGCGTATTATGCTGTTAAACTACACAATTTACCTACAATATTTAATTAATATGACATGGCACATATGCGCCTTTTAACTGAAAAAAAAAAATCTTTTTACCATTCAGTGTCTTTGGGCAAGACACTTCACCATTCCTGTTTATGTATGAATATTGTGTGTGTGAGTGATTTGTGGTGTTTGGAGAGGCTGATGGGCCTGATTGCCAGCCTAGCATTCGTTAGTCTACCCAGGGCAGCAGTGGCTATAGAAGGAGCTTACACTGCATTATTCATTCACTTACTCAATTTTACCTTCAATTGTTATTATGAAAAGCGCTCAATAAATCCAAGGCCCTATTAATATTATAAACTTTAACTCCTAAAAGTGATAACCAGCTTCAATCTAACAAAAACTAGGAATTTCTTTCTTCTTAATTATTGAATCATAATTATGTTAAGAAATGCACATTGTAGTGACGATATACTATGACATGATACCTTCTTCATAGGGTTAAGTAATGTATATGTTTAAATGTTTTGGACTTGCTTTCGTTTTTCAGGAATGTGATCCATGGCAGTGATTCTGTGGAGAGTGCGCAGAGGGAGATTTCGCTGTGGTTCAAAGAGTCGGAGCTCTGTGACATGGACGGCTGCAGCACCAAGTGGATATATGAATAACTGCACTGTCAGCTAGCCATATACAAGTCAATATACCCCTGTGCTTGCTTGGGGGTAGCTCTGCTTTATGTATACGTGCTGAACCTCAATGTTGTCTTAATCAAAAAAAAAGCCTAACCGTCCAATGAAAAAAAGCATGCAAATTTGAAAGCTTTTGTGATGGCACTGAAGTAAGAACCAAATAATCAGTGGTTATATTTACATGAAAAAATCTGATTTCTGGAGTTATCAGATTATTGAAATGTCATGTTAACAGTTATATCTTATGTGAGTAATCTGATTTCTTTTTGGTTGTTCACACCTGTGCAAAGAGAAATTGTTATTGTGTTATCTGATTATTCTAGTTATCTGGTTTTGTCTGGCCATGTAAAATTACCCACTGACAGCAAAGCAATATTTTGTTTATAAAATCAACATGGTGGACCAGACAAGTTCATAGTGTGGTTATAACTTTATAACCTTTTAAAAAAGATGCGGGTTTTATCTTTGTTACACTTCAAATCATGTGTCGAACAGCAAAAAAATGGAAAATAGTCTGTTTCAGCACACAAATGTTTAATATCGAATCCACAGAGTCAATGCATACATTTTTAACATGGGCTGAGTATGTCAATTTACAATAATCCTTGTTCCTGTACAAAGTGACAGTTAATGTCGTTCACCTGCTTTAAGCTACTCCTCCCACCATCCAGTCTAATTTCTCAGGAAAAATGGTACTAAAGCTCTGACCTTTTTAGATAATCTTATTCACATAGTATATTTAATTGCAATTTCTTACAGCCAAAACCTTTCCTCATAGGTAGTGTTTTGCACATATCATCTTTGTCCACTTATTTTTCATCTTTTAAAATGTCTCCTCAAAATTTTCGTTCAGAAATTTTTTGCCAGTATTGTTGATGGATAACTGGTGCGTAAGTATTGTCCAAAGTTATCAATAAACTTAGCAAAGGCCATACAAATTGCATCATGGGATACTGGGGTACTTGGGATACTTGAAGGCACACTATGCAACTTTACCGGTGGAGGGACTGCTGTCATCATGAGATGCTATTGCTTTGCCCAGAATGTTTCACAGTATGGCATTAAACTTACAGGTCAGGTTTGTGGATAGGTGAGCCCACGCACAGCAGAAATACATGTTATTCAATGCATTTTTGAGCACACTTGTTACTGAGTAAAAGCAAAATGTATAATACTGTGGAACATTCCAGGCAAAGCTATAAAATTACCATGGAAACAAGCAGGTAGAAAACCCTCAAGCAGAAAAGTTCCATTGTGCACCTTTAAAGTCTATGTTTCGAAGTGTCACAGATGGTAACCGAAGTAGGAAGAGGACTAGATGCAGGACAACCAAGGGAGATTTTGAATGTTTGGGAGGTAGTTTTAGGCTAGGAACAAGGCTCATGAACTTACTTAGAATGCCCAAACAGCATGTCAAGCATATTTCAAGGTCAAAGAAGAAGGGATTTTTTCTTTGTACAATGCATTTAACTTACAAGGTACCAGGAGCAGGGGGTATGGTAGTTAAACATCTTGAGGGACTTTTACATAAGGGGTTAAATACAAGGTTTGGGAGCACTGGAAGCTTTAAGGGCAGAGGAGGAGGATAATAGTTAGTTCAAATGTTGATATTGGGAGTTGCAGGAGCAGGTGGAGAGCCTGGTCACTCAGGGATATAGGACACCTGCCACACAATAATATGGCTCCTCTCGGCTTTGCAGAGAGACGACTTGGGCTCCGTGCTCTGGGTGTTGTTGTCCCCCTCCTCTGTCTCGTCATCCTCGCCATCACCTGAGGGTTAAACATAGGGTGAATAAGGGATGAATTGGTTAAAATGAATTGTGATTATAGATCTTAATAAAACAATTGTATGAAGCCATGAGCGCCATTTTAATTTAATGTTATCTATAAAATAAGGCTGCCTTCGCAGTTGTTGTTATTTAGTCCTAATACGAGCCCATTTGGTCCCAAACCAAGTCGTTATGTGAAAGAAAGACAAATTTAACAGTTTAAGACAGCGTTACACATTCTATAGGTATGATATCACATATAGGCAAAGTATCAGACGGGGAATGAAGGTAAAATGTAAATTTTTTTAAATAATATTTTTTTGTTCATGATGTCAACAATCATCACAAGCATATAACTGTAAAACTTTTTTAAATTTCTGCAGAGAGGCACTATTGCTAGCTAATTAGTGTTAGCCTCAATATACTTTGTGGAATGATTCTGTTTGCTATAGTTTTAGACCACAAAATGTATCAACCGGTATTTAGTGTGGCTAGTTAAAACGTCTCCCCTGGTTACCTCTATCTGATCTTTAGTATTGATTTGATCCATAACATTGGAGTAGACTCACCGATGCGGAAGTCAATGTATCCCTCTCCTCCACTCAGCACCAGCACGTTCTGAACGCTCTGTGTCTCGGCCTCTGCAGGGGCCCCAGACCCCTGTGTGTCTGAGGGATTGTCCAGCACACTGCCATTCAACGTGGCCAATACATTACCTGTAAGAAAACATACAATTTAAGATTAGCCAAGCATAAATAAGAGCCTAAGTATATATCCAAGTGGTCTCTCACATAAGACATTTTTACGTTTTTGTGACATTAGATAATTTATAGGGATGAATCAATACTGAAATGGGGTGATATAGTAATAGTTGGTATTTTCTGGTGAACTTTTAAACAGCACAATCCTTTCTTACTGTGAAATAATGAGTAGGGAAATACGTTTTTGGCTACATCATACAGACCATGATCATTTGCTTAGTTTTACAAATCATTATGCAAAGAAATTAGGATTACAGATGTCACAATGACAAATTTTTGGGTCACAGTTATTGTTAGAACTAACACTTATTTTTGCGATTATTCAGGATTATTGACACAGACCAAAAAGATGTCAAATTCTTAACTGTCATTTACAGTGTCCAATAGATTATAATTTCTCCAGTGTCTGACCAGCTGTTTGAAAGAAACCAATCTGGATAAAAAAAAAAAAAGCTAACAATTTTACTTTTTGGAAGTATAAATTGGATCTAATTATTACTTTTAAAATATTCAAGATTGTCTTTTCAGATTTCTTATGATTATATAGTAAATTATTACAATTACTGATTTATTGAATAATAATAATTCTGTATTCATATGATTGTAATGATTGCACCGCTTGACTGGATATATTACAGCAAGAGATTTTTCAGATCCACAATAATCTTTAATGAATTGAAGAATAAAGTAATAGCAGTATTAAATAATAGAAGAAAACCAGAAGAAAACCATAAACTAATCATCTCACATACAGCTGGTACACGTACCTGGTACAGAAACAAAGAATTTGACGGCATCGCGGTGTCCATGGAAACAAAGTTGTGCCTGTGCCATGGAGCAGTATGGGATAAAGCTGCCAGTGCTCTTCTCTGAGCCATCGTCCCCGTACACATGGATCACGCCCCCAGATGATGTGGGAGACACCTTATTGGCTGATGGGTACAACAGGAAGAAGATTACAAAAAAGAACTTCATAATTTCCTGATTTCACAATAACACTCAAAAATGTAATGTATAAAATAATAAAATATTTGAAATTACAAAAGAAATCAATAGAACACAAATACACTGATCAAGCATATCATTATGACCACCTCCATAAGGACCTCAACATTATCTCGGTCACTTCGAACCTGCCGTGGTAAATGTCACATTCATTTTTCCCATATATTAATAGAAAAATTCAAATACTGTTTTCAGTCCAAAAAACACATCTAAAATTTTGCGGTTTATAAAGTTTCAGAAACAGTTTTAAATGAAATTATAGGTCTTGTGGTCAAGCAAGTTTTCAAAATATTATTTATTTAATTATTCATTCATTCACTTATTAATTTGTTTGTTTATGGGAAAAATGAACAGGTTACCCAAGTGGCGTTGAAAGGTGAGTTGAATGCAGAGAGGCAATCAAAATTCCCAAAAAGTCTACCTTATTTACCCTATATTCAAATCTTAGTGGTCACAATAATATGCCTGGTAGTTGCATGGTCGATACACTCAAAACCAAAAATACACAACCCAAGCCATGACAAAGTACTCCTCTTATAACTGAAATATGTGGGTGAGGAACCAAGGTAAAAATAGTGGACCATGTGAGCAGGAGACCAGAGCACTCCCACTTACCCCTCAGACCCAGGAGCTGTCCCCGGTGTAGGACCACAGCTGTGAAGGCAGAGGGGAGGAGAGCAGAGGAGAAGGAGAGGCTGCAGTGATACTGGTACATACAGGGGACACAGAGGGGGGCAGAGAGAAGGACAGGGCTCTCATAGGAATAAGGAGGGAGGAGAGTATAGTATGCGGAAACCTACTGCTTGTTTTTAGGTAGCTTTGCAATATCATATATTAAGGTGGTGTTTAATGGGTAAGTATTTCTTATGGGATTGCCATATTATTAAATGAATACTGGTGGAATACTGGAATACTGGAAGACTGGCGCCTGCCCCAACTGGGAGTGGAACATCATAATCACATTTCCCTGTCTGAAAACAATGCATGTTAACAAGAAACTACATACAAATTGGTCTTATTTTTTAATAAAATGTGTTCTCATTTAGAAAATAATTTTGATTGACTGATTGATTTGAGAAATACAGGCATCCTTTAGAAAAGTATATTTCAAGAGATCTTATCTTTATTAACATTCAAATAAACAAGCAAGCAAAGTGTTTTTATACATTGTGTATGTCCCAGATCTTCCCAAAACAAAAGTATTTTATTATTACAATTATCTTTAAAGTATCTATTTGTATCTGTCCTGAACTATTAACTTACTTTCTGTTAGAGGGATGGAGATAATCACACCATTTCCGGTGCCAACCCAGAGGCGGTTTCCTCCAATCAGAAGAGCTGTGATCCTCACAAAGGAGAAGCCAAGTTTCCCAGTACCTGCAGAATATGTGGAGTTACTCTCTGAGAGTTTTTTTACCAAGCAATGAACAGTGAATTGTTGTGAATAAAGCTGTTATATATACTTTATTTTGGCACTGCATTTGGTAAAACAATAAATGTACAGAAAGTTATCAGCTTTTTAACAGCTCTGTCACTTTTTTGGTTTTGAATACGTGTATTAAGGCAAGGCAAGTTTATTTGTATAGCACAATTCGTACACAAAGTAATTCTAAGTGCTTTATAGAATAAGAAAGACATTAAAATCACAATACAAACAAATCAAAACATAAATAATCATCATAAAAATAACATTAAAAGAGAAGAGTGCAGAATAAAAACCTTTCAGTCATATGCACAGCTAAACGCTCGTTTGGAGAGGCCAGTGAGCAGGACGTTACAGTAGTCTAACCTACTGGAGACAAATGCATGGATAAGTCTCTCCAAGTCTGGTTTTGTCAGTATACCTTTTTGTAATTATTGATATTTTATTTTATTTTATTTTATTATTCTTTTATTATTATTGATTTATGTGGCTGGTTAAAGTTCAAGTCTGAGTCCATTATTACCCCTAGATTTCTAGCCTGATTTGAAGGGTTTAGAGAGAGACTGGAGATGACTTCAGTCTTGTCTGAGTTTAGCTGGAGAAAGTTGTTTTGCATCCACACACTGATCTGTTGGATGCAGTGGCAGAGTGAATCCACTGGCCCATATTCACCTGCTGCCAGTGAGACATAGATCTGAGTGTCATCTGCATAGTTGTGGTAGGACACATTAGTGCTGCATATTAATTGGCCTAAAGGCAGCGTGTAGAGACTGAACAAAAGGGGTCCCAGGATTGACCCATTTTATCCGAGTGTCAGACATGCCCTTCCGGTAACAATGAGGAGTTAGATATTTTAAAATAAAAAATTATCAGCATGAGTATTCATTAATGGTTTCAATTGCTTCAGTAAAGAGTTCAAATTTTTGTTCAAAAGTAGACAACCCAATTTAAATAAAAAAAGTACATGACAACACTTAAATTAAACAAAGAAGAATGCAAGTCAATTTTGCCAATAATGTCTCTTCTAATACTTTGTGCGTATTCTCACCTAACATCTTGCTGACGTAAGGCTCAATGTCCACATCCTGCAGGTGCTGGTGTGTGTGCGCGTGGTAGAGCCGCAGCGTAGAGTCCAGCCGGATGGACACCCACACCCCATCTCCGATCCAGGCCAGCTGCCTCACCTGGCTCTCTCTGCGTGGGTGGGCATCAAACGACTTCTGCAACACAATCATATACACACACATTGTTAACAATATTTTTACTAGGGCTGCAACATTAATTGCAAGTAACACAATTTCCTCTACAAACAACAAAATATCCTTCTTCTTCTTCATCTTAGTCTGCATACACACTGCTAACCCTGTAGCTTAGAACAGAACATTTTGTGAAATACGATTCTTGTATTAGTTTGTCAGTTCATATTTCAGTTTTTTTGTCAAATCTTCTAGACGTTTAGGCATTTAAATTCTGAACTTTGAACAGAATCCTATTATTAGAACATAAGTCGCAAATCTAATCACAGTCGTAATGCTTACAATTGGTATTGGTATCGACCATGAAAAACACATATTGATTGATTTCAATTTTATAAGATGCAAAAATGTACAGTGCATATTTACAAATCTTTTTTTAAAAACACATTAGTAATAATAATAATAAATATAGCCGCAAGAGGCAATGATCATTCCTTGCCCGCACCTACGAATGCCAAAATTGAATTTTGTGCAAAATTTCTTACATTTTTGAAAAACTTTTTTTTTTCTCCCCATATTAAATTGTATTTCAATCTGTACAGGGCTAATGTGCCAAATTATAATTTTTTTCACATTAAGTAGCTTTAAGGCAGGGAGTTTAACAACTGATTCAAATTTCACTGAAATCAGAGTTTGTATGTGCAAATGGGAGAAATTTGTTAAAAAAAAAAAAAAAATTTCACAAATTTTGCGCAATTTTTCTGGCTTCGCCGCACATAAGACTTGAGGCAAAAATTTTGATAACTTTTGATGCCCCACCACTTGAGATTATTTTTACCAAATTTGAGCCTGTTCGGGTGAACGCCCTAGGAGGAGCTCGTAAAAGTACATTTACAAAAACTGCTGAGTCCTGCTTAATCCAATATGGCTGACATCTGGTTGAACAGACGGCGTTGCCATAATATTTTTTTCTTGTCTTGTCATTACGTACTTCTGTGTCAAATTGCTTTGCACGGCCTTATGATACTAACAGGGCTTCACCAGCTTCTGACGCTCAGGCCTAATCCTACATACGCTTTTCACAGTAACTCAAAGACGTTTCACAAAAGTGCAACACAAAATAAGAACAGGACACAACAAAACAAGTAGTGAGGAAGCAGTAATGTATGGGGGTTATAGGCTATGAGGAAAAGGTGAGTTTTGAGCTGTCTTTTGAAGGTGTTTAATGTGTCTGAGTTTCTAATTGGATGGGGAGAGCGTTCCAGAGGGTTGGAGCAGTGACGGCTTGGTCCTCCATGGTCCAGTGCTTTGATGTGAAAGTGAGGAGGTTGGAGTCAGCCGATCAGAGATGGTGGGAGGGGTACTGGGGCTGGGCGACGTCAGTGGGGTAGGGAGGGGCCTAGTTATGGAGGGCTTTGTAGGTGATTAGGGGGATCTTGAAATTGATGCACTGTTGAATGGGGAGCCAGTGAAGTTGTTGCAGGACGGTTTCGTAAGCGGTGGAGGCAGGCGGCAGAGTTCTGAACATTTTGAAGTTTTTCAAGGTCATCGGAGGGAAGTCCGTAGAGGAGGCTATTGCAATAGTCGAGTCTGGAGGTGATGAAGGCGTGGATGAGAGTTTCAGCAGCAGAGGGAGAGAGGGAGGGGCGGAGGTGGGCAATGTTACGGACGTGGAAGAAAGCAGTCTTGGTGATGTGGCGGATGTCGTCTGAAGGAGAGGGGGGGGTTGAAGTGAAGCAGAGATTTGGGAGTGATTTGGGAGTGATGATGATGATTTCAGATTTGTTGCAGTTAAGTTTGAGGAAGTTGGTTATCATCCAGGATTTTATGGCAGAGTCGCAGTTTGAGAGGGTCGTGGTGGTAGCAGGGGGGATGGTTTTGGTGGAGAGATACAGTTGACTGTGGTCAGCGTGACAATGAAATTTGAGTCCATGTAGGTGGATGATGGTGACCAAGGGGAAGTATGTAGAGAATAAAGAGGAGGAGACCGAGCACCGAGCCTTGAGGGGCTTTGTGAGTAACTGGCGTGATGTGGGATGAGCAGTTATTAATCTAGTACTCCCCATTAAATATAGGGAAAAAAAAGATACTTTTCACTCACACAATTATGAAATCAAGTGTTACCAAATATTAAAACATAAAATTGGTAACACTTTTTTCCACATAAATAAGGTTGGCTCGTTGGATTTTTTTGTGAAATATTTCCCCAGTCAATATAGCTCACCATTAAATGTAACTTTATAAACATACAATTTATTCCTTATTAAATTCTCCACCCTTGACTTTTGTGAGGGAATGCAACATACCTCGATCTGCATGCTCTTGGGCTGGATGACGTGGATCTTGTTCTTGTAGCCGCACCACACCTTGTCGTGCACAACCGCCATGCACCGGATGGAGTGATGAGGCCGGCCCAGGTCCATCAGATGGTAGTTAGACAAGTCCCATTGACCGTCTGTTTGAGATTAAGATTAAGAGTAGCGTTAATGTTAATAGATTAGAAGAGATATCAAATTTTAGAAACTAGATGTTGAAGACATACTACGTTTAGGAATTATTTCAGTCACACATACATACACAAGCTGGGAGAAGTGTCTTGCTCAAGAGCATAATGGCAGTATGGCAGTATGATTAGAGGGATTAAACAGCCAACCGATGGATTAGTGGAAGAAAGTGTACTCTCTACCAAGTGAGCTAATCTAACTATTGTACCATAATTGATAATACTGGCAGTGCATAATAGTAACATGTTTGCAATTCATGTAAGCAAGGCCTGTAAGCAATTATCTATTTGAAACACTTAAAATATGAATAAAATAAGAATGCTTAAAATAAAAATGCACTGACTAAGACAACATACTAGATAAATATTATGCTAGACTATACTAGATAAATATTATGGTCGATGAAACTACTACTAACTACCTTCTGCTCGGTGGAAAATGGCCAGCGTCCCATCAGCCAAAGCTACCAGCACACGACCTTTGACATGACTGGAAAATACAGAACATGTAAGTTGAAGAGGCTTTTAAAATTTTAATATAGGATTATGTTGTAAAAAAAAGCAGTTCTAGTTGAAGTATAAGTACTGGTGGTTCTTACACTAAACTGAGCACTGAGTCTTTGAGCTTGATGGAGTGTAGACACTTCTTCCAGTTTCCGACTGCTGAGTGGACATAGAGCCTAGAATGAAAGAATACAATATACTTATTATCATTTTTATTATATATTGCCAAGTTTTGATGAAGCAAGTTTATTGGGGTTAAACTAAAACAAATTGTAAACATTTGTCAGGGTAGGTCATTCTAGTTGTACTGTAATAATCTTTGAACAGCTCTACAATAAACAGGGGGATATGTAGTCTGTGCTCTTACTGGTTTAAAAAAACAATCACAACTGAACATGGGCTGCCTTAACCTGCATATAGAGGAAACATACAAGTTTTTGTCATTCTCAGTATTTGGACAGGCTCTGGCTCATGTGAAAGCTCAGAACCTCCAGAATTCACTCATTGAGCTGCAGAGAGTCCACTAGCACTAAACATAAATAATCATCATGAAATTAACATTAAAAGAGAAGTGTGCAGAATAAAAACTTTAGGTCATATGCACAGCTAAACAGAACCATTTTGAGCCTGGATTTAAACATTGTCAAAGTAGAGGCCTGTCTCACATCTTCAGGAAGACTGTTCCAGGTTTTAGCTGCAGAAAACTGAAACGCTGATTGTTTAGTCCTGACTTTGGGCACCAGCACGAGGCCGGTCCCTGAAGTCCTCAGAGTGTGAGATGGTTCATATGGCACTAACATGTGGGAGATGTACTTTGGTGCTAGGCCATGGAGAGACTTGTAACAAGCAGAGCTGCTTTAAAGTCTATTCTCTGAGCCACAGGAGCCAGTGCAGAGACCTGAGCACAGGACTTATGTGCTCGTACTTCCTGGTTCTAGTCAGGACCCGAGCAGCAGCGTTCTGGATGTACTGCAGCTGTCTTAACGCTCGTTTGGAGAGGCCAGTGAGCAGGTCATTACAGTAGTCTAACCTACTGGAGACAAGTGCATGGATAAGTCTATCCAAGCCTTTGATTTCGGCAATGTTTTTAAATGGTAAAAAACTGCAAATGTTATTGATTTGTGGCTATTAAAGTTCAAGTCTGAGTCCATTATTACCCCTAGATTTCTAGCCTGATTTGAAGGTTTTAGAGAGAGAGACTGGAGCTGACTGCTGACACTTTCTCTATGTTTCTGTGGGCCAAATACTATGACTTCAGTCTTGTCTGTGTTTAGCTGGGGAAAGTTGTTTTGCATCCACACACTGATCTGTTGGAAATTCTAACACATTATACATTATACACATTATAACATAACACAAACAACTTGGCCATCATGCTCAGTGTTTTTGTAATTAAGACTAAATCAGCATTATAATTGTTATCAGTAAAGCTATATTTTATTTGAACATGTCTACCTCATATCTAGGGACACCGAAGGCCATGCTCATTTGAAATACAAATTCTCCCTTTAACTGCTAAGTCTTACCAGCCATTCTGTGCTCCTAGCCACATAGTAGGCGCAACACTGGTGTAGTTTTTGGTCTCTTCTCCTCCGTGTTCTGTATCAGTGGAATGAGAAGTCTCCTCTTTGGACCGTTCTGAGCTCCTATCAGTAACAATGTGTATGATAGTTAACCGGCAAATCTTATAAACAATAATAATAACCAATAATAATTCTTCAAGGCTGTATCTTTGGAGAATTATTGTACCTGTCTGAGGAGTCAGCAGGGCGGGGCTGGGGGTCTGTGAACACATGCTCTGTGAAGGGTCCCGGCGGTCCTGAGCCAGTGTGGTTGGGGGTAGACTCTGGGACCTCTGTGGCTTCTGTGGCCTCCTCTGCAGACTGGGCGGGGTGGATTTTAGCACTGCTAGGTGGAGCAACAGGAGCTATGACAAAAAAATAGAAAATTATTATTTAAATGGAGGACTATGGTTAGTGCTACTTCATGGGGCATTAAAAAAAGTCAACCAGCTAAAATGCTGGTAGATTCTAATGTTGGATACTAATACACTTTACTATACAGTTTTACTATAGTTACTCTGAGCTATTGGATTTTCTGCAAAACCTATTTGAGCCTATATCAAATTAGGATACAATAATAAAACAAAAATAAAATTACATGGTTGGTCATATTTTTGTTAGATTGAAATACTTAACATAACTTTATAGCTTCGTGCCTAGAGGAGATATAAATGGCCTTACATTATACCAAAATTTATACCTAACTTAATGGTGGCTTAAAAAAGCCTCAGTGTCCAATCAGCAAAATAAAAACAAAATAATAACTTAGCAAAATCCCAAATGTGGCACTTGCTTATTGTTTATTAGTGATTGGATAAAAAAAAAAATCACTATAATAATTCATATTTTGTTTAATTAACCTTTATTTATCTAGATAGGTTGACTGCAACCTGGTAATCTAGTGCAGTGGTTCTAAAACCTTTGACAATTACCAATCAAGATATAAACTAGACCAACCAGGACTAAACCGGAACTAACAGGACTAAAACAAAT
The DNA here is from genome assembly GCA_000787095.1 of Periophthalmodon schlosseri. Classification (NCBI taxonomy): domain Eukaryota; kingdom Metazoa; phylum Chordata; class Actinopteri; order Gobiiformes; family Gobiidae; genus Periophthalmodon; species Periophthalmodon schlosseri. The sequence goes on along the minus strand of JACM01020637.1, from coordinate 2,560 downwards.
CAAAGAGACTCCATTACTAAATAAATAAGCTACTTGAATAGCAGAAAATCCGAAATGTTTGATCTACTATAAATATTTTAAGGCTAAAATGAAAAAAAAAAACTTTACAAAATTTCACAAAATTCCAGACACATTGACAATCCTGAATGATCCTCCATCCTATATTTAAACTAAAGTCTTTTCAGAATGTTATGACATCCCTTGTCCGGAACAAATCCTATTCACTGGATTATTTTGACGACAGAAAACCAATTAAGATACATACCTTGGCTTTTGTCTTGAATAGGCGTATCAGTGCGCGAGGAGCAGTTGCTACGGGCGACGTTGCAGTTTGTAGCACAGCCGACCAGTGTGATCCCGGCTAGCATCCCCTCCACACTGCCCGAGTCGTCCCCTCCCACGGAGCCATCTCCTGGGTCTAACACAATCTCTCCTGCGGGATAGTCGCTCTCACTGGCAGCTGCAGGCACATACGATTTCAAAATTAGCAGACTCACAGTGCTATTAAGTAAATTGCTAAACCAGATTGATTAGTTCATTCATTCACTCCATACTGGGTGGTGGTAAACTACTATTGTAGCCACAGCTGGTAGACTGAACCAAGTCTGCCAATCTGCATTATCGCCTCTGACCACCACCAATCATGCACACCACATTCATACTAGGCAATGTGGATGAAGTGTCTTGCTTAAGGACACAACAACAGAACTTGGTCTGAGTGAAACCTTCAGGTTAGTGAATAGATGCTCTACTGAGCTGCTATCCACTTTGAAAATGTTACGTCAATAAAGTAAATTTGAACTTGAAACAAATTCTACCCCTTCAGTTAAACAGGATGAAAACAATAAGATTCTCATAATAACAGGAACCTGTTTAAAGCTACCATACAGTTGTACAGTCAGACCTGGCACACTGGAGATGCAGAGCACGTGGGCGTTGCAGACGTTGAACTGGTCGACCAGGGAGCCAGGCTGGTTAGCATCAATAATGACCACTTTACTAGCCGAGTGTGTGCTGGTCAGGATCCACACACGACTGTTCATCGAGTCTGTCTCCTGGAGCTCCTTTGGCTGGACAAAATAGTACAAGATTTAATACAAGAATTAAACAATGAGTGTAGTGTGCAATTTTTATTTTGACCCTTTTGTGACCCCAGCCCTTTGGACAAAGGATGAAATTAGCCCTCTGGCTATAATCCGGTGTGTTTACTTTCATGTTGAATCATGTCTGTTCATTAACATGCATTGTCCCAATCAAATAAATAAATAAATAAATAAACAAAAATACAATCAGGTATTTTTACCTGGTTCTATTTTTTTTGTCAAAAAACATGTACCTTTCTCTTCTCGGGGCTGTTCTTCTTATCTGCTTCATCTTCGTCTGCTTTCAGGGGGTCTCCATTATTGGTTAAGGCTTTGAGTATGGTGTCCTGGCTGGCCCTCCATCCAGTCAGGTCCACGCCTGCTGCACACCACAACTGAGCAAACAGAAGCCACTAGTTTAAAGGTTCTATAGTATGTAAAATTTTTGTGAGCTTTAAGTCATGATACACCTGGAATTAAAAATATATCTGGAGCTGTGTTTTGTTTCATTCACATGTGTTTGAGTAACCTTTTATTATTAGTCTGTCTACATCTCCAAAGCTCAAAATGCTCTGTTCCACCTTGTGGTGACATGAACCGGTTGTTTTCAAGAGACTGGCAATTTCAGGACTGAAATGATCCAAATGATTCTAGTGGAGGTGTATGGAGTTTAAAAACAGTGTATCACCACATGACATCACAAGGTGGAACAGAGTGTTTTCTGTTTGAGAGAAGAACTTAGCCTAAATATGCAGGGTTTGTGTGCATGGAACAAAGCACAACTCCGGATATGCTTTTGATGAGGAAACAACATTATAACAGAAAATAGCATAATAAGGGCCCTTTAAGCCAAATCATTTAGAGATTATGGGTGCGTTCACACTTGTCCTGTTTTGGTAGTAGTAGTAGTAGTCAATTATTTGAAAAATATTGGATTTTGTTCATTATTTAGTGTTTTGCCCTTCCAAATACACTGACTCCAAATTATAAAACAGATGTTATGACCACGCTTGAACAGTTGTTTCGCCTTTTTTTATTCTTACTTGAGTAGTTCTTGAACTGCTTTGCACTTCTGTTATTTTGAAGTAACAGTACTTTTACTTGGCTACTCTATCCACTTCTGTTAATTTAACATGGCATAATTTCAAATCTTAATATGTGCCCTTAAATAATTTTGAATTAACATTTACCATGGCTAACCGATGTCATAGTGAAAGTGATGGAAAAAAAACATCTGGTATGTTTTAGGCTATCAAAGAATTTAGCCTATGTCTACTTTAATAGTAATATTAATAGTAATATTTGAGCCACACCTTTCTGTTAGGGTCCTTCTCTACCAGTGGGCGACAGTAGACCGGCACAGGCACATTCTTGATGCGGTTGTCCTCTTTGTCATTGGTTGTCTAAATAAAGGAATCACGGTAGATATATAAATAAAAACATACACTTTACAGTACACTGTGTGTGTGTGTGTGTGT